>SJYV01041180.1:198586-237136 GCA_006410875.1 Neotragus pygmaeus | reverse complement strand
GGGGGGTGAGTGGAGAGGTGAGGGGAGAGGCGGGGAGTGGAGGGGAAGGAGAGGGGTGCGGACGTGAGTCGCAAGAGAAGGGAAGGTTCTGCTGTGTTGGGTGTCTCTCCGCCCTGCAATTCCCAAATACTCAGATGCTCCTCTAAACTTACCTGTGTGTATATATGTGTGCGCGTGATGAATTCAGCAGCACGATGGTGCTGTCAGGCCACACACAGATATGCAGAGTGTAGGAGCCAAGGAGGCAGCAGACAATGAGACTTCAAGCCTCGGAAAATTTGCAGAAACTCCAGAAAGTTCTCAACTGCTCCAGCACTGGGCCTGGGGGTTTCAGGCAGTCCTAGTTAGACCTATGTAGCTATCAAACCTACTCCCCATCCGACATGTAGGTTTTCACCCATTTTACAGATAGTGAGACAAGAGGGCTTGTCAAAACTCAGCAAAACTGGTCCATTCCTTCCACTGGGTCCTGACTATATATATTTGTTCCCTGTGGGCTCCTGATCCTAAGTTTCTTTATCTTCTCTCAAGTCCTAGCTTATTTACCAATTTAGTAAATCCCTAGATAATCCTAGCTTCTGTCCTTCCTCAGCATTTAGGCATTTAGGTTTTTATTTTGAAATAACTTTAAGTTTACAAAAGAGCTGTCAAGATAGTAAGAGAGTCCCCACAAACCCTCTACCCAGCTTCCCCTAAGGTTAACATTTTTCATAACATTTATCTCAACTAAGAATGTTGACAGCCCCTGTAAACAGAGCTACTCACAGTGCATTGCCTTTATTTGAATTTTGCTAGTTTTTTCCCTAGGGTCCTCTTTCTCTTACAGGCTGCCATCCAGGACACCACCTTGCATTTACTCATCATATTATCTTGCTACTGCTAAGTCACTTCAGTCGTGTCCGACTCTGTGCGACCCCATAGCCGGCAGCCCACCGGGCTTCTCCGTCCCTGGGATTCTCCAGGCAAGAACNCCAGGACACCACCTTGCATTTACTCATCATATTATCTTGCTACTGCTAAGTCACTTCAGTCGTGTCCGACTCTGTGCGACCCCATAGCCGGCAGCCCACCGGGCTTCTCCGTCCCTGGGATTCTCCAGGCAAGAACGCTGGAGTGAGTTGCCATTTCCCTCTCCTCATATCGCCTTGGTTCCCTCCAATCTGTGAAAGCTCCCCAGTCTTTCTTTGCTTTGCATGACATTGAATACCATACTTGTTGGCTCTCTGCTAATGCATTTATTGATCCATCTGGTTGACCCATCAGCTCATGGTGTCAGACTCTATGCTAGGCACTAGGGGCTCAGAAATGAATCAGGAGAGGCACCTGACCTCAAGGAGCTCACAGACAAAGAGACTGTCAGAGCCAGAGCATGAAATCAGAGTGATAAAAGCACTGGAGAGGAGGGCCCAGCATCTCCAGGAATCACACCGCCATCAGCAGGCTCCAAAGGGCAAAGAGGATGGAGGTGTGGGAGGAAAGGCTGAGTGCCTCTGCCTCTTGTCTTTCCGAAAAGCCTTAGCAAACTTTTCCTTATATTTCCTTGGCCAGAATCATATGTCAGGTCCTAGACCAATCACCGAAAAGAAGAAATGGAAGAGCCGAAACTGGCTTAGAACTGTCTGGACTCACTTTTGGAAGCAGAGCACCACGGGGATACTGTTTTCTAAGGAAGAGGCCAGAATGGCTGGTGGATGGGTACCCGCCGCAGGCCCTTCAGCTGCTCTGGAAGTTTTTCACTGTGTAAATAATACTGCCTTAAACAGTCTTTTGCATAAAGTTTTTCCCACATTTAAAATGGTCTCCTGGATTTCCCTGGTGGTCCCGTGGTTAAGAGTCTATCTGCTAATGAAGGGGACACAGGTCTTGATTCCAAGGCAGGGAAGACACCACATGCTTCAGAGCAGCAGTGCCCANGAAGCCTGTGCTTCTTTTTTTCCCAGGGACTCAGTTTCCCCATCTACTTTATCCACTGTGCTCAAGGGTCTGTGGGAGGTGATGAGTAAGTCTGTAGATAGGCCAAGAGGGTCTCTGCAAGAAAGGCGATTGAGACCCCTGACATTCATCTTTGAGGTTCAAAGCTATAGAAAGGCTTCTGATGGGAGAGGGCATGTGATGAGAAGCTCCTCCTCCAGAGAGGGGATCTAGCCTGGGAATCAGGGCACAATAACTGTGGGAGGGGAGGGTGGCCAGGGTGCCATTTCTGGGCACAGCCCCTTCTGGTCCAGCCACTGGCATCACGTCCTTCGGCACAGAGACCCCTAGTGGCGCACACCGCCAGGAGGCTGGAACTCCTGTCCATCCCACACCGACAAAGGCTGATTGGACGGGTCTGAGCTACCAGAGTGATGGGTACTGCAGACAAAACCAGACACAGCCCCGGTTTCCTGGGTGGTGGGTAGGAGTTCCTGCCACAGTACATGGGGTCCAAGAGACTTTGCTGCAGAGTCTGTTTCTGCAGAAGGGCTGTGTGGTGGCAGCTGCAGCTGAGGCCATGGTCAGGTTTCCTCAGTTCCTCTTCTAGAAGAGAGCACCCAGGCCTTACCTCTGGGCCAGCTAGGCCCTGGACCACCTGCTCACAGCAGAAGAGCCACTGGGGAAGAAGGACTTTTTCAGAAGATGCTCTAATTTGACCATCAAGAGATATGTGACCTTATTTTTTGCTTGGAGGTGGAGAAATGGACATAGCAGTTACCCGCATGGATTTCTATACACACAGATCTTCTTTACACATTTATAAACATGCACATGAATGCATACAGGAACAGATATATGGACATACTTACACACATACATGCACAGACATTTATACACATGTACACACATACACATAGAGATACACTGCACACGCACACATGCTTATACACACATCCACACACACACACATACTGGACATAATACACGCAGGTGCCCTCACATGCTGCCCACTCTGCTTTAGTTTCTTGGCAAGAAAAGTTCTTGCCTTTTTTGCACTCAGCTTTTCTTTCCAAGTCCTGGATTCATGGAAAGGGCTTATAGCAAGAAAGAGGGGGATGGAGAAGGAGCTGGGGAGTGGCAGGCCATGTGGAGAGAAGCTAACTTGTTTTTGCAGTTGACAGATGGGGTGAGGACCAATGACACAGTGGGTATTAAAACTCCTTTCTAAACTCAATGATATTTGCAAACTGATATGAGCTCCCTAGAAGCAATAAGAGAAAGTGTATAATCCGAGACAAAATTCCAATCTCTCTTAAAAGTGGGGCTGTTTAAAGAGCATTAATGCATCCCTTGCTTGGAGTGCCTGTGTCCCCAAGTAAATATTGGCCACAACCTGACTGTGGACACTGGGAATAAAAAAATATAGATCCATCATACTCGCATAGAGAGCTTTCTGCCACAGATAGACGTGAGACATTTTGGATATCCTAAAATGACTAAGTATAAGGCTTATAGAAGAAACAGCTATTGGATTTTTTTGTCATTGTAAAAACAGTGTATATTTGTTATCGGAGACTTAGAAAAATGTAGAGTAAAAATCTTTCCACCCAGAGAAAACTAGTATTATTTTAAATAATATTTATAATATATTGTTATCATTTAAGTGTGAAAACATTTAATGTATCTATATCTTCTTGTAGATAGAGATAGAGCTATCTTTACACTTGCAAATGGACTTCCCAGGTGGCTTGGTGGTAAATAATCCTGCTAACACAGGAGGTGCAGAAGACTTGAGTTTGATCCATTGGTTGGGAAAATCCCCTGGAGTAGGAAATGGAAACCCACTCCACTATTGTTGCATGGAAAATTCCGTGAACAGAGGAGCCTGGTGGGCTAGAGGCTATAGGGGTTGCAAAGAGTCAGACATGACTGAGCACGCACACACACTTGCAAATATTGTTTACAATTTGCTTTCCCGTTTAACAATAGATGTTAAACATTTTCTTATTGCTTTTCATATCATTTCAGGTAACCAAGATGAGCATCTCTGCCAGTACACAGACCTTCTCAAGAGCTCAAGAACACACAGGCAAGCGAACCAAACCAGCTGCCCTGCCCCCACCCTCTTCTAACCCCCTCCATTCCTGGAGAGGAGGGGCTGCCACAGCAAACTTGGATGTTCAGCATCCTCAGAACATGTGTGCACATCTGGAGGAATGGCTACAAAGATTAATGTCTCGCTCAGTGTTAGAATCCCCCTTGACATTTCCTCAGTTTATCCGAACAATTTAGGGGAGCCCTCTGGGGCGTAGGAACCACACTCTGCAGTGCAAGGCCAGCCCTTAACCTCTTGAATCCTCATTTCCCTGGAGATGTTAATGCAAGTTTTATTCTTTAATTGCTAAAACAATCAGGTCCTGTACAAAACAGATATAGCAAGAACTTGAAAGAACTTAAGGCAAGAATACAAAAAGGAAAATCTGGACACATTGGGTTAACATGAATTTTAACGTCTACTCTTGCCTGGCAAATCCCGTGGACAGAGGAACCAGGTGGGCTGCAGTCCATGGGATCTCTAGGAGTTGGACACGACTGAGTGACTTCATTTTCACTTTTCACTTTTATGCATTAGTGAAGGAAATGGCAACCCACTCCAGTGTTCCTGCCTGGAGAATCCCAGGGATGGGGGAGCCTGGTGGGCTGCCGTCTCTGGGGTCGCACAGAGTCGGACATGACTGAAGCGACTTAGCAGTAGCAGCAGCAAGCAGGGTTTGAGAGCCAGCAGAAAATAGAAACTAAATGAGAGAGAAATTCGTGTTTTTGAAACCATTATTCCTGTTAACCAGGATCTTGAACCAAATGAAGCATTTTAAGCATCAGAGAATATTTTGTTTCCTTTACCCCGCTACTGTCTGAATCAGTTAACTGCTATTTAAAAATTATTCTCCCTGTGAATGATGCATGTCATGTAACTAATGTATCTTCCATATTGCTTTGGCTACCAGGGGGCTCAAGAACTCAAATTACTATATAGGTCTTGCATATCTATGTCATAATATTCCCTCTGGTTTTGATTTTTTCCCCTGATCCTGGTTTTTATCTACTTAGATTTTTGTTTTATTGCATGTATTTCTTATAAGCCCTCTCAAATCTTTTGTTAGATAGATTTGTAGATCAAAACAACTTGGATTTGTGGTTCAGTTTAAGAAGAAATGAACATTTCAGTTTGGTTTTAGAGTTCAGCAAATTAGTGTGATTAGCTCTGATTTGAGGCTTACAGTTCCATTACGTTAAAGTCCCTGGTATTTAATACATCAAAGAGCCTGAGAGCTTGACTTAACCTCCTGCGTGTTAACACTACACAGTGCATTGCGTGTCTGTTTCCAATGATTCTGGGGTACGACGCTCTTCAAGGTTCTGTTCTGGATTCTTGCTCACCCCTTAGGCATGGTGGAATGGATGTGTGAGCATTGACTTTCAAACACAGATGCCACGAAGAGTTTGGAAAGGAAAGTGATCTCCCTGACTCCAGCCTTTCCCTGCATTTTCTCTTTCAAAGAGATGAAGGCCCAAGTCTTCAGGGTACGAGAGTCCACACATCCTTCCTCGCCACATGTTCCCCTTCACATGACAGCCAGGTGACATGGAGAGATTCTTGCATCCTGCACCCATGCATCAGGACCCTTCCCACTGGGTAACGGAGAAGTTCTGGCACAAGAGACGGCAGTCATCCCGAGGAAGAGGAGAGATTAGAAAAGCTGCTTAGGCCCAGATCTCAAAGTTTTGACTCTCCACGGTGGCCCTGGTGGATCCTCCGAGAGTCCTCTGGATTCCATCAAAGACCATTTGGTTTATACTGATGACTAGACAGATATCAGTTTGTGGTGGTGGAACCAGGCTCCCTGGGTTCTGGGTGCTGCTAAGACATTCACTCTTAGTTTGAGCTTGACAAACTCATTACCATGTCTGTGTCCCCACTTCCTCCCAGGCCAGTGGAAGGGGAGGAAATTGAGAGAAGGGAACCAATATGCCTTAGATCTGCACTATCTTTCAAAGACCACATTTGCCATTACCCAGCGTCATCATTTATTAGCCACATGACTTTGACTAATGACTTCCTTTCAACCCGTTTCTTCATCTGAGAGTGGAAATTATATATATATACATACACATGTATATATATACACACACACATGCGTGCTAAGCTGCTTCAGTTGTGTCCCACTCTTGTGACCCCATGGACTGCAGCCTGCCATGCTCCTCTGTCCATGGGATTCTCCAGGCAAGAATACTGGAGTGGGTTGCTTCTCAACCCAGTGATATGGAGCTAATGAAGCTAAAGTTTCAGAGCTCTCCTTTTGCACATGGATCCTCTGACCAGAAAGGAGCTCTGGAAACATATTTACATGCTTTATTAAAGTTAGAAAAGTAAGATATTTCTGACATTATTGGCCAAGGACTGCTGTCTCTTTCCACTTGCTTTCCTCACTCTGCTGTGGTCATTTTGGAGATCAGGTTAAGTTAAGCGTGACGTGGGTTACATTTGCCTTGAGTTTAATGGAATATACTTGTGTATTGCCATCTCAGGCTATGAATGGGCTCTAAATATGTGTCTACCTCCCTTTGAATACTCCTGTCTCTCACGGCTAGGAATCTTGGCATGAAGAGGCACAGCCAGAGTGCACCTTCCCAAATGTGAAAGTTTCCCAGAGTGCTTTTCATGGTGACTTAGACAGTAAAGAATCCGCCTGCAATGCAAAAGACCCATGTTCGAACCATGGGTCAGGAAGATCCCCTGGAGCAGGGAATGGCTACCCACTCCAGTATTCTCACCTGGAGAATCCCATGGATGGCGGAGCCTGGTGGGCTACAGTCTATGGAGTTGCAAAGAGTCAGACATGACTGAGTGACAAACACTTTAGAGTGCTCTGCACCAGAAGCAAGTGGGTAGCAGAAGAAAAACAAAGTTTGAAATATATGGCGACAAGAGCTAGTCTGCAGAAAATACATCCAATCATCAGCCATGTAAAACTAAGCAGGAGATTTGGTTTTCATACATATCTAATTAAAATAGAAATTCTTTCTTCTTAAAAATATGCTCAGTAATGTGGCATATTGATTATAAACTCACTATTCTTTTTTCTTCTTTTGGTGGGAACTGTGTGAAATATCATTTATTAAATTTGTAGAATACAAACCTCTAGTAGCACTACAAACAGCTAATATGATCTTACCTGAACTGATTTGTTTTTACATTTCAGTTCTCAGTAAAAAAATATATTTTGCCTACTATGCTAGAGGGAAGACTGGATTATCTTTCCATTTTCTCCATAGGAAATAATGTTATATCCTTGTCACAAAAGTGAAGTGAAAGTGTTAGCTCAGTCATGTTCAACTTTTTGCAACCCTTGGATTGTAGCCTGCCAAGTTCCTCTGTCCATGGAATTTTCCAGGAAAGAATACTGGAATATGTTGCCTTTCCCTTCTTCAGGGGATCTTCCTGACCCAGGGATTGAACCCAGATCTCCTGCATTGTAGGCAGAGCCTACCGTCTGAGCCACCAGGGAACCCAGAATCCTTGTCATATATAATCAAATGTGCAGCCAAAAATGTAGGGATAAATGTATTATAGAGAAATAGTACATTGTTAATTGAAAATCCCAAACTTTTGTGATTTTCATGTTATGTGTCAGCTTTTAAAAAATATGTGTTGTTGCTTTCCTTCCACTAAATAAATGCTCGCTTTTATGCCTCACTTTTATTGGTAATTTTGTAAGCTTCAGGTCCCTCTAAATCTGCATCTTCTCGGAAAATCTGTATAATTATACATTCTTTCCAAGCAGATAGGAGATGTTCACGTGAGATTTGTATAAATGGCTCTCCTGACCCAGATTTGGGCTGCTTATAGATAGTAGTTATTACTATGATTGTTATCATGAGAGATGTGCAGGTAAGTTTATTTTTGATAGAAACCTGGGAAAACCCTTCAATAATCATACTGTATGTATCAGTAAGAGGAAATTCATTTCATTTTACCTTAAGAAAAGCACATTTAGCTGAAAAATATCAAACAGTGCCTAGCTGCACTAGACATCTATAATTTTATGACTACTCATCCCCTTCATTATTTTGAGAAGTGTTTCTTTCCCCACCTGGCCTTGTGGTTATTGAAGAACAGGCTGTGTGCCCCAGGAGTCTTCCTACCTAGCTATAATGATTGACCAAATGGAACCAATCATTGCTCTTACTTGAGGTTTTTGACCTGGAGCCTAGAGGGAGCAAGTCTCAGTCTTTCTGGCACAGAAAATCCTGAAGCTGTGCCCTGGGAGTCGGTCGTGCCCATGTCCCCAGCCACACCCTGTCTGAGAGAGTAAAAACTGAACGCAGGGGGGGAGAGGCCTGCAAGATGGAGAAGCAGAAGTTCAGCTCTCTGTTCTTGAGAATCAGATGCAGTCCTACCTTCCCGTAGTAACAATGCTCATCCAATAAACCGTTCGTTTTTTCCTGAGCTAATTTGATTTGACTTTCAGATGGATGCATACGAACCTACACCCTAGGAGTAAAAGCGAACTGGAAATAGGCCAGGCTTTACAAAGGTTTAAAGTCAGCCTTGAATTATCTTAATCTCTGATTATGTGAACGTGACCTTCTACTTAACAACTTACCAGAAGGTAAAGAAAATCCTCTTTAGAGGAAAATAACATCATCTGCAGCCTCTGTAATTTTTATATAGTATTTCTAGTGTTTAATAAAAATTCATCAGGCAAACCAATAACAAGACCACGAGAGAAAAAAAAAAGTAACAGAAACAGACTCACAGGTAGTCCAGATATGAAAATTATCAGACATGGTGTTTAAAAAATTGATATTAACATATTCAAGAAAATAAATGACACAGTGAAAAATTTCACCAGGGAACTGGAATCTTTGAAGAGTCAAGGGGAAAAATCTAGAAATTAAAAATACAATTACCAAAATTAAGAATAGGTAATGGTTTTAACAGCAGACTAGACACAGCTGAAGAAAAGCTCAGTGACCTGAAAGGTGGGTTCACAGAAAACATCAGATTGAAGCATGAAGATTAAAAGAATGGGAATACAGAAAAAGAACAAAAGACATATATAAATATGATGAAAAGGTCTTACCTACATGTAATTACAGTCCTAAAACAGTAAAGAACACAAAAGACTTATCTTTAAGGAGATAATGACTGAATATTCTAAAAAGCTGGTGAAAAAATTCAAACCACAGATCCCAAGCCGCATAAATATAAAGAAAAATCTTATTACATCAGAGCAGAACTGATGAGAGCTAAAGATGGGAAGTTATAAAATCAGGCAGAGTGAAAAAGACACTTAAGCAAACGAAGATAAACTGCAGTGATGGAAGCCAGAAGACAATGGCACAGCATGCTGAGGGTGCGGAAAGAAGAGCACCGTGAGCACGGCACCAGGGAAGCCCGTGGCGCTCCTGCCCAGTGAAAATGCCCTCTAAAAATGAAGTGTAAAGACACTGCCTGAGAAACAAGAAATGTGCTGTTAAAAGATTTATACTGACAGAAATTGTAAAAGGAGATCTTTTTCAAGGTAAAGAAATATCATCCGAGAAAGAGGCACAGAAATGCAGGAAGGATTGATAAGCAATGCAAAGGATAAAGCCAAAGCCTTTGACTGCATGAAGTGACGTGAAGTCGTTCAGTCGTGCCCGACTCTTTGCGACCCCATGGACAGTAGCCTGCACCAAGCTCCCCCATCCATGGGATTTTCTAGGCAAGAGTACTGGAGTGGGTTGCCATTTCCTTCTCCAGGGAATCTTCCTGACCCAGGGATTGAACCCAGGTCTCCCGCATTATAGACAGACGCTTTACCATCTGAGCCACAAGGGAACCCCACAAACTGTGGAAAAATTCTGAAAGAGATGGGAATACCAGACCACCTGACCTGCCTCCTGAGAAATCTGTATGCAGGTCAGGAAGCAACAGTTAGAACTGCACATGGAACAACAGACTGGTTCCAAATTGGGAAAGGAGCACATCAAGGCTGTATATTGTCACCCTGCTTATTTAACTTTTATGCAGAGTACATCATGAGAAACGCTGGGCTGGATGAAGCACAAGCTGGAATCAAGATTGCCGGGAGAAATATCAATCACCTCAGATATGCAGATGACACCACCCTCATGGCAGAAAGCAAAGAACTAAAGAGCCTCTTGGTGAAAGTGAAAGAGGAGAGTGAAAAAGCTGGCTTAAAACTCAACATTCAGAAAACTAAGATCATGGCATTGGTCCCATCTTTTCATGGCAAATAGATGGGGAAACAGTGGAAACAGTGACACTTTATTTTTCTGGGCTCCAAAATCTCTCCAGATGGTAACTGCAACCATGAAATTGAAAGGTGCTTGCTACTTGGAACAAAAGTTATGACCGACCTAGACAATATATTAAAAATCAGAGACATCACTTTGCCGACAAAGGTCTGTCTAGTCAAGACTATGGTTTTTTCCAGTAGTCATGTATGGGTTTGAGAGTTGGACTATAAAGAAAGCTGAGTGCCGAAGAATTGATGCTTTAGAACTGTGGTGTTGGAGAAGACTGTTGAGAGAGTCCTTTGGATTGCAAGGAGATCCAGCCAGTCAGTCCTAAAGGAAATCAGTCCTGACCATTCTTTGGAAGGGTTGATGCTGAAGCTGAAACTCCAATACTTTGGCCATTATATGCGAAGAACTGACTCACTGGAANTGTTGAGAGAGTCCTTTGGATTGCAAGGAGATCCAGCCAGTCAGTCCTAAAGGAAATCAGTCCTGACCATTCTTTGGAAGGGTTGATGCTGAAGCTGAAACTCCAATACTTTGGCCATTATATGCGAAGAACTGACTCACTGGAAAAGACCCTGATGCTGGGAAAGATGGAAGCCATGAGGAGAAGGGGACGACAGAGGATGAGATGGTTGGATAGCATCACCCACTTGATTGACAGGAGTTTCAGCAAGCCCTGGGAGTTGGTGATGGACAGGGAAGTCCATGAGGTCGCAAGGAGTTGGGCACAACTGACTGAACTAAACTGAACTGAACTGCAAGGAATAAATACATAGATAAATCTAAATAAAGTTTGTGTAAAATAATGATAATAATGATGTTTTGTGGAGTTTAAAATGCATGTAAAAATTTTTGACAGCAGTATCATATATGGTAAAGAGGGTAAAATTAGACTTAATTTTATTTAAATAAATTAAAATTAAAGGGTCTTAATTTTATCATCCATAAATGGTAAAAGTACTGACATATTAGGCTTTAAATAAGTTAAGGATGCCTATGGCACCCCACTCCAGTACTCTTGCCTGGAAAATCCCATGGATGGAGGAGCCTGGTGGGCCACAGTCCATGGGGTCGCTAAGAGTCGGANCCTGGGATTTCTTTGGAAGGAATGATGCTAAAGCTGAAACTCCAGTACTTTGGCCACCTCATGCAAAGAGTTACTCATTGGAAAAGACTCTGATGCTGGGAGGGATTCGGGGCACGAGGAGAAGGGGACAACTGAGGATGAGATGGCTGGATGGCATCACGGACTCGATGGACATGAGTCTGAGTGAACTCTGAGAGATGGTGATGAACAGGGAGGCCTGGCGTGCTGCAGTTCATGGGGTCGCAAAGAGTCGGACACAACTGAGCAACTGAACTGACTGAATATTGCATTGTATATATATACCACACTTTATCATTCATCAAGCAAGGAATTTCTTAAAGTTACAAAGTGATGGCTAAGATACTTCACATCCTTGCCGAGGGCTGTTACTTCAATTGAGGGAACCAATGAGCTCATAAGAAGTGGTGAGCAGGATGTCCTGTTCCATCAAAACATTGTTTTTAGCAGTAGAGAGGCAGGAAAGAGGACTCCCCGAGTGTCAGCACACCATGCTGGGCTCCTTCTGGGTTGTGGGCTGCCATATTGCCAGAGCCTAGAACGGTGCCGGGCACACAATGAAAGCAAAAGAGTCAGCAACTGAGTCATGTCTACCTCTTCTCGACCCCATGGACTGCAGCTTGCCAGCCTCCTCTGTCCCTGGGATTCTCCAGGCAAAAATACTGGAGTGGGATCTTCCCAACCCAGGGATCAAACCCACGTCTCCTGCCTTACAGATGGGTTCTTTATGGTCTGACCCACACCGTTGATGAGCCTAAAGCTGGCTGAATAAAGGGCGGGTCTCCATACATTACGGAGTTATTTCCCATGTTGTGGATAAGGAAACTGAAGTGGAGACGGCTTCAAGTGTCATACAATAAGATTCTGAAGGAAGAAGCTGGGACTCACACCAAGTTCTCTCTGACCCCAGGTTTTCCCCACCACACTGTGGGGTCTGTGGTTGAGCACTGGCTGTTGAGGCCAGGACCGCAGAGCCCAGCCGCCTCTTCTGCGGTGGCTGAGAGCTGAGCCCCCAGCCTGCCCACTCCCCTGTCAGCACCCACCGCTGATCAAAAAGGGCTGTGGGCACAAGGGTTTGGATCCATGCTGACCAGTAGAAACGGAATGAGCCACAAATGCAAGCCACACATATAATTTAAAATTTTCTAGTAGCCACATTTGTTTAAAAAAAAAGTAAAGAGAACCACCTAAAACTAATTTTATTAATATATTGTACTTAACTTTATTTATATCTAGATACTATGATTTCAGTGTGTAATCAATACAGAACATCACTTTTGAGATTTCTTTTACTTTCTTTCTCTTCTCTCCTTCCTCCCTCCCTCTTTCTCTCTCTTCCACCACCCTTCCTGCCTCTCTCTCTTCCTCCCTTCTTCTTTCTTTCTCTCTCTCTTTTAAAAATTAGCCTTTAATTCATATTTTTCATTAATTCTAGTATAATCTTAATTAGTGAAGTTTTAGTCTGCATCAACTTCATAGGGCATAAGTGAGACTTCATGTTACCATATATAAATCTTTTCTCTTTATAAAACATATTGATAATGTTGTTGAATGACTTGACTTTTACAGAGAGGAACCCTGGTGTTGATGACCATTCTTTCAGTCAGTGTTTCTGAACTCTCTCTGGTTCTTCTTTGTTTTGGTGTTAAACAATTCCTTTTTGCACTATAAATATTAATGACAATTTTTTAGTTACTTGTAATTAAAAGGCTTCATGATGGAGACCCCATAATGTCTTCAAATTCAACAAATGTTAGTAGCTGAAGGAAAAAGCAATGATTCTTCAAAATCCATTACATCTAGATCTTTAAAGAGTCTTTCTTTCTCTTCTTGGTACCAGAGACTTTAAAATCCAGTGTGTATTTTATACGTACAGCATATCTCAATGAAAGCCGCCATATTTTGAATGCTTAAGAACTACACTTGGCCAGTGGCTACCGTGTTGGACTGGACAAGTTTGGATGATTCAGGAAGGAATATTTACCCCTTCTTACTCTTCTTTCCTTTACCACCTACACACACACACACACACACACACACACACACACACGCACACGCACACACACACACACGCACACACACAAGAGAATCAAGGCAATTCCAAATATGTGTTTTATATTAGTAAGAGCCAGTATTTACTGAAGCAAAAAAACAGGAATCCTTAAAAGCTAATGATGAACATGGGTAATGATGAATACAGGTAATTAGCTTAAAAGCTAGTGATGAAGTGTGAATGGGGTGCTAAAGGTAAAGAACCTGCCTGCCAATGCAGGAGATACATGAGACATGAGTTTGATCCTTGGGTGGGGAAGATCCCCTGGAGGAGGGCACGGCAAGCTACTCCAGTATTCTTACCTGGAGAGTCCCATGGACAGAAGAGCCTGGCGGGTTACAGTCCATGGGGCCTCAAAGAGTCAGACACGACTAAAGCAACTTAGCATGCACATGCGTGAGTACATGCCCTTTGACTCACCAATCTGCATTCTAGGATATCATCCTCAGGAAATAGTTGGGAAGGTATGCAAAGTTTTATGTATAAGGATATTTATCAGAGAGTGTGCATTAGCTTCCTCTTGCTGCCATAACAAATTATCACAGGCTTCATGGCTTAAAACACCATGTGTTCAGCACGCTACATTCTTTCTGGAGCCTCTAAGAGTCTGTGGCCTTGCTCCTTCCAGCTTAGAGAGACCACCCTTCTAGCCAAAAATATCATCTCTCCAGCCACTGCTTCCATATTCATGTCCCCTCCAACTTGCCTGGCTCACTCTTTCCCATGTAAGGACCCCCATGATTAAAATGGGCCCATCTGGATAATTGGGTAATCTTCCCCTAAAGACTTTTAACTTCATCACATCAACAAAGTTCTCTTTGCCATGTAAGGTGATATATGCACAGGTTCTGGGGATTTGGGTAAGTACATCTTCTAGAACATTATTCTAACATAGGAATGTTTTTTAAAAGAAACAGCATAAATAATCTTTGGGACCAGAGGCTTGTTGAAGAGTTCTTACACATGACACCAAAAGCTTGCAGTATAAAAGAAAAAAAAGTCAATCAATTAGACCTCATGGAAATGAAAAACTTTTGATCTGCCATGAAGGATTATAAATTACAGACTAGGAGAAAATATTTGCAAACCACATACCTGACAAAGGACTTGTATCTAGAATAGATATATTCTAATATACCTAATAGATATCAGATTTGTGTGTGTGTGTGTGTGTGTGTGTGTGTATACGCAAATTCAATAGTCACAAATAATCTGATAAGAAAATAGTCAAAAGACATAAAGGGACATTTCACTGAAGAAAACATATGGATGGCAAATAAACCCATGAAAAGATGTCTCCATCATGAGCCATCAGGGAAATAGAAATTAAAATGTCTGATTCTTTGCGACCCTATGGACTGTAGCCTGCCAGGCTCCTCACTTCATGGATTTCCCCAAGCAAGAATACTGAAGTGGGTAGTCATTCCCTTCTCCAGGGAATCTTCCTGACCCAGGGATTGATCTGGTCTCCTGCACTGCAGGCAGATTCTTTACTATCTGAGCCACCATGGAAACCCTACAAGATATCACCACATACTTATTACAACAGGTCGAATTTCAAATGAGGATGATACCAAATGCTGGTGATGTCTGAGAGAAGCTAGAGCTCTCATAACATCGCTGGTAGGAATGTAAAATGGTCTAGTCATTCTGGAAAACAGTTTAGCAGTATCTTTTAAAAAACTCAACATTCACTTACCAAATAACTCAGTGATTGTACTATGCACATTTATTCCAGGAAACAAAAATATATCCATACAAAACCTCTCTAAGAATATTCATAGCAGATTTATTTGTAATAGTGAAAAAAACAGATACAACAAAAATGCCCTAAAATAGATAAATGGTGAATAGGTTTGGTTTACCCATGCTATGGAATACTACTCAGCTATATGAAGGAAAAGTTTGTATAAGCAGTAACTTGAATGGCTCTCAAGGGCATCATGCTGAGTGGAAAAATGTATATATGTGTGTGTGTGTGTGTGTGTGTGTGTGTGTGTGTGTATAAAGCATTCTCAAAATGGCAAAAGTATAGAGACGGAGAACAGATTAGTGGTTGCCAGGGTTCACAGAGTAGGGAGACAAGAGAGTTGGGTTTGTCTATGAAGGATAGCATGATGGCAGAGTTCTGTATCTTGGCAATGGTGGTGGTTACACAGATCTGTGCAGGTGATGATAAAGAACTACACACAGATTGTATCAATATCAATATCCTAATTTTGGTATTGTGTAATTATTATGCAACCATTGGGAAAACTGGGCATACAGTCTTTGCAACTTCCTATGAACCTAGAATTATTTCCAACTAAAGTTAACACTCCAGTACTTTGGCCACCTCATGTGAAGAGTTGACTCATTGGAAAAGACCCTGATGCTGGGAGGGATTGAGGGCAGAAGAAGGGGACGACAGAGGATGAGATGGCTGGAAAGCATCACCGACTCGATGGGCATGAGTTTGAGTGAACTCCGGGAATTGGTGATAGACAGGGAGGCCTGGCGTGCTGCGATTCATGGGGTCACAAAGATTTGGACACGACTGAGCAACTGAACTGAACTGAACTGAAAGTTAACAGAAAAAGAAGAAACATAAAGAAATAACCGAAGTGTCCAACAATAGGGGAATAGTTAAATGAACTGTGTTCTATCCATACAATAAAATGGTACAGAGCTATTTGCAACAAGCAAGTAAAACCACATAGGTAGACCAAAAAAAAAAATCAGAATACAAAACAATGTATCCTGTAAGATTCCCTTGTAAATAGGTTGGTATGTGCATGGATAAACTAAATCTGAAAATACATATCAAAATGTTCAGTTCAGTTCAGTCACTCAGTCATGTCCGACTCTTTGCGACCCCATGAATCGCAGCTTGCCAGTGATTTTTTTTTTTCTGGTTGATTTTTGTCCTTTGAATTTTTCAGAACTGCTCCATTTCTTACAGTGCACATGTACTACTTTGATAATCAGGGAGAAACTGCTAGTTTCATTTTGGGGGAAAAAAGAATTTTAAGAAGGCAGCCAAAGGGCAGCAGACTGTGTTTGCCATCCCATCTTTCTGCCCCAAATACAGCTTCGTGAGTGCGTGCAGAGGAAGGCTGATGGAGAAATTCCTTCTCCCAGGGAGAGGAGACTGTGAAATATGTGCTTTGCTTTCTGGCAGGAGCCAAATGAAAGGAGATGGAGTGAGTCAGACCAAAGACCACAGCAAGTTGGGAATAAAACAGCACCTGGTAGAGTCTCTGGGATTACAAGCCCACCAAAACATCTGTGTGGACCAGGAGGTTTCCACTCAGAATGAAGAGAAACTGGTTGCTGAATCTGGTGAGAAGTTAAGCTACGAGAACTGCCCTCTTTCCCTCTCCTCTTTCTAAAATAGTCTTTAACATTTTTGCTTTGTCATCATTTCTGTTCAGAGAAGCACTTGGTTTTGCATTTTCAAATACAAGCCCTAGATGCCTTTCTGCTGGGCTTGTCTCTGTCTGGTCCCAGGGAGGCTACACTCTGTGCAAATCATCACCAAAGTATGGTTGGGGAATAACAAGCAGAGATTCCTGGGAGGGCAAGGTGGCAATGAGTACCTGCATAAATAATCCAGTAATATTCCTTTCATTTTTAAGCATGCATGGTGCTCTAAGCTGTGTAGTCGCTGCTCTATGTAACTCCTAAAGTGGGAATTGTTCCCATTTTACAGATCAGGAAACTGAGGTCCAGGAGAGGTGAGCAACCTAAGATCATGCAGCTAGTCTGGACCCAGTCCTGTCTGGCTCCAAAGCTGTGTTCTTTCCATGTGGGGCCTTGCCCCTCATTTTCCTTGGTTCCTCGGGTGGATGAATGAGGAGGGGGCAGCCTGTACATATGCTTGTGGCTGCATCTCCCAACCCGACCCAGGGCAGGATACAGTGCTCAGGGCAGGCGCTTGCAGTGCCACCCAGATGGGCATTTCCCAGAGCCGGTCCCTGGATGCCGAGGCCCCTCTAGCCGAGAGGAAATCTCCTGTGCACAGGCTCCCCCTTATGGAAATGAGGGACATGCCGCGGAGCTCCAACCTGCTGCTCCACCCTGGAGGGAGATTATGGGCACGGTCGGCCCCACCCCACCCCGAGCCTGGACCGTGCTCCCAACTCCTGCCCAGCCAGGCACTTTGAGCTCGGAAAGCCCTCCTGCCTAATCCCCCACCCTACCTCCTGCCCCATAAGCACACATCTTCTTTGGTGTCCCACTTGAGGACATATTCTTGGATCCACCCCTTGTGGGATGTTGATAAACAAAGTAACATAAGCTGACAGGGCCCAGAGAAGAAGTGATGATATTTACAACAGCCTTCTCGAGGAGCCCTTCTCCTGTTTACACACCAGAAGGAAAACATCCTCTCTTTTTAAAAAAACATAACGTGGGGAATGTTTTATTTCCTAGGGTGACTGAGAATTGCTTTCTAACTGCAGAGCTTTGGGCAAATCTTTCCCCCTCTGAGAACCTCAGTGTCCTCATTTGTAAAATGGGTGGGGTGACCCTGACCGCATGGGATGGCTCTGATATGGCTGTGGGCAGAAAGGGCTGAGATGGGTACCTAGCCATTCCTTCAGGTGCTTCTGGGCATAAAGGGGCAGGTTACTTTCCCGGCGCTTATTCACTTGTTAATTCAGTAGCAAACGTTTAGTGGGAGTTCAGTCCGTGCCAGGCGAGCTAGAGCAGACAGATGGGGGCCCTCTGGGTCTGCATCAAGAGCAGAGACCCTGGCCCCCGGAGGGCTGAGGAGAATGGAAGCAGTGGGTCCCAGCAGGAGGGAGAGGAGCGTGGGTGCTGGTAGGGGTCTAACTGGACCGGCCTGGCTCAGCTGGACTGAGACTCAAGACACCTGGTTCTAACTTGGTCCTTCTTTCTCTATAGCTTTTCACATCGTTTGGGCAGAGCGGAGAGGGGAACTGAAGTGGGAGGAATCAGGGTGGCAATGATCCAGCGGACAGAGTGAGGGCTGGTGAGGTCAAGGCCGCGGGATGTGGAGAAGGGAAAGTATTTGAAAGATGTTCCCGGGATGGCACCGGCAGGGCTTTGTGATGGATTGACTGCGGGGTGTGAGGCCGCGGGAAGATTTTACCATCTAGCTGGAGGGCCCAGACAGACACCCAGGGAACAAGAGTGAAGTAGACGAGAGAGAGGATAATTAAGTGCTAAATTGTGCAGCTTAATTTATTGTTTGGACAGTTGCCTCGTACAATAAACCCCACCGCTCTAATGAGCTCATGACATCAGCCAGCAGGGAAGGCAAGCCTGGCCCATGGCCGGTCACAACTAGAACCATCTGTGGGCGCTGCCCAGATGCCTATCTGCAAAGCTGGACTCTGGGTTTTAGTTTGTGACTGGGGGCACCAACAAGCTTTGGGCCAGGGCACCCCTGATGAGACCTCTTTCTAGAAGCTCCAGTGTCTGAAAAGTTCGGGACTCATAGGAGTTTTAGTTCAGAAAAGGAAGAAAGAGTGGGGTTTGAATCTGGCCATGATGTGGGGGTCCTGCCCGGGAGTCCATCCTGCTTTGGGGAACTTGGGCAGGCCCCTGGCCCTTCTCTGTGAAGTGGACATAATGAAGATCCAAGCAAACACCCAGAAAATGCTCAACTGTCATGGAAGATGCTCCCAATTTTAGAAGATGCTTAAACAATATGTACATAACAGCACCTGCCTGCCCCATGCCACATCCCAGGGCTGGTGCTCTTGGGGATACAGAGGACCAATCCTGACCACCTATTGTGGAGGGGAAAACTTTGACTATATCCTTGATTACATCACTATACTTATCAAAGGAGAGGATGTTATCTTGGGGAGCCAAAGAGCCTTTTTGGAGAAAATGGCATGCAGAGTAGGCCTCTGATGACTGACGTCTACACTTTCTCACCAGAGAAATGCTAACCTCTTGTACCTTTCCTCCTTAGCAAGAGTCACTCTAAATACGTTTGTGGAAGGGGTCAAGGAGAAATCTGGTTAGAAGGGTTACGGAGTGTGGTAAACTGTCACTGCATTGATGGAGCTCCTTATGTAAGATTGAGAAGGATTGTTTTCCATATCAAGGAGAGTCAAATTCACTCGAGACTATAGAGGGCACACCACCCCCACTGGCCCATATCCCCCGGCCACCACTCATAACACTGAATACAGCTGAAAAGCAGAGATTATCTGTTTGATTTTTTGCTTAAAAATATGTCCTCTGCCCTGTAAGGGTCAAGAAGCAACAGTTAGAACCAGACATGAAATAACTGACTGGTTCAAAATTGGGAAAGGAGTACAACAAAGCTGTATATTGTCACCCTGCTTATTTAACTTAAATGCAGAGTACATCATGAAAAATGCTGGGCTAGATGAATCACAAGCTGGAATCAAGATTGCTGGGAAAAATATCAATATAAACAACCCAACTGTGTAGATGATACCACTCTGATGGCAGAAAATGAAGAAGAATTAAAGAGCCTCTCGAGGGTGAAAGAGGAGAGTGAAAAAGCTGGCTTGAAACTCAACACTCAAAAAACTAAGATTATGGCATCCAGTGCCATCACTTCACGGCAAATAGAAGGGGGGAAAGTGGAAGCAGTGACAGATTTCATTTTCTCGGGCTTCAAAATCACTGTGGACAGTGACTGCAGCCATGAAATTAAAAGACATTTGCTCCTTGGAAGGAAAGCTATGACAAACCCAGACAGTGTATCAAAAAGCAGTCACAGCAGTCTGCTGACAACAGTTGGTATAGTCAAAGCCATGATTTTTCCAGTAGTCATGTATTGATGTGAGAGTTGGAACACAAAGAAGGTTGAGCACCAAAGAATTGATGCTTTTGAACTGTGGCTCTGGAAAAATCTCTTGAGACTCCCTTGGACAGCAAGGAGATCAACAGTCAATCCTAAAGGAAATCAACTTTGAATATTCATTGGAAGGACTGATGCTGAAGTCCAATACTTTGGTCACCTGATGGGAAGAGTCGACTTATTAGAAAAGACCCTGATGCTGGGAAAGATTGAGGGCAAAAGAAGAAGGGGCAGCAGAGGATGAGATGGTAAGATAGCGTCACCAACTCAATGGACATGAATTTGAGCAAACTCTAGGCAATAGTGAAGGACAGAGGAGCCTGGCGTGCAGCAATCCATGGGGTCACAAAGAGTCGAACAGGGCCTAGCAAATGAATAATAACAACAAAGCATAGGCTAGACACTCAATACATTTTTCCTGAGTGAATGAATGAATGAAGAAAACTCAAGCAGCAAAGACATTCATATGGAAACAAAGTATGAATACCATTCTCACCTGTGAGATCACCAAAGATGCAAATGTGATTGTTCAAACTTAATGCGGGCCCCAGGGAGAAGGAACAGCTCTTGGAGTGTAATTACAGATCTCCCCAGCAGATAGCGTGGCGATCAGAAGTGTCTCAAATGCCTGTGTTCAACCCAGCAAGGCCACTTCTCAGAACCGAGCCTCGGGAGGAGCTGCACCGGTGGGTCAATGTCTCGGCACACCATGTGGGCGATGACCTATAAAGCTCAACAGTGGGGGACTGGTTCAAGAAACCGTGATGGTCCTTGGGAATGTTATGTGAGCATTCATTTAAAATAGTGATGGGGATGGGGGTGTGGAGAGATGCCCAAGGCGTGTTAAGTGGGGAGAGGCAACCTGCACCGCCCAGCGCGTGTGTACCCTTCAGTGACACCAGGGACGGTGGTCGTTTGGGGGCTAATTTCAACACTAATAAAACGGTACATTTATTAAGTATTGTTATGAAACCATAAAGTCATTTCCACACTGATTTTTTAAAAGAAGAAAGGAAGTGTGTCAGAGTTTCCTGAACTTCCCTCTCCCCTGTGTCTCAAGCTCAGGAAGACCCCAGCTCCCCTTCCCCAGGACTGGAGCGACTGGGACAGATGCGGGCAGGTGTGGGTGAGCGGAAGGCTGCAACCATGTGCCCTGGGCTAGCTGAGGCCTCTGTGTCAGGACAGGTCTTTGGAAGGGGCATCTCCTCTAGGCTGCGATGACTGCAGGCCAGCGATGACTGCAGGCCACGCCTGAGGTTCATTCTCAGCCACTTTTAGGACTGAGGCCTGGTCTAGAGAGCTAAGTCAGCTGAGGCTGGGTACCAGGCTCCGTTCAGCCTCTTACCAACTGTACCAAGTCACGCCCCCTTTCAAGTGTAACTGGGGGTCACTGTATCCAGATTACAGGGCGTGGGAAAGATTCGCTGTGCAAAAGGATGTGGGTGAGGGATGCTCTCTTGCGCTGGCCTCCAGCCCCAAGAACAAGAGGCGGCACCCACGGCTCCCCTGGCTCCCCACCCGCTCCTCTTGACCTGGCAGAGAGCCTCGCTCCTGCTTTTCAGCTGCCTACCGGGGAAGCAGCCCAGAGGGGCAGGCCCTCCTCTGTCCTTCACCAGGATGCTGCTCAGGGAGGGTTCTGCCAGCCACCGAAGGGGCAGGGGAGGACCCATCTCCAGGGGCCAGAAAGCCAGACTAGAACCACATGGAAAGGGGCGTCATGAACTGCAAGAACAACTGTGATGGACACTGCGTCCCCTTTGCCCAAACCTGCTCTTTCTCCAGCTTCGAGAGACTGGAGGGACTGTGTGTGTGTGTGTGTGTGTGTGGTGGTGTGGAGGGATGCAGCAGATGTACTGAGTGCCTGTCACGCACACTTACATCAGGCACTCACTAGGGTCTTTGGAAGGGCTTATCTCATTTAAATAGCACTGCATTCCAGCAGTGTGTACTGTCGTTATTCCTATTGACCAGATGGGGAAAATGAAGCTCTGGGAAGCTTGTTCAGAACATTCAGCTGGGACAGGCTTGAGAGGGTTTGGGCTCTGAAGCCAGGTTGACCAGAAAGCTGGTTCTCCCATCCAAACATAGGATGATTTGAGGCTGGTCATTGTCTCTGTGAATCTGGGGTTCCCCATCTATCTAATGGGATTATTAATCTCAAAATGTGTCAGCACGAAGATTAGAGATAATAGATCACCTAGCCCTGTGCCTAGTATAGTGTAAAAACACAATAATTCCAGATTCTATTGAAAGGTCAAAGTGAGGGTTGAATATGAGTGAGTATAATACAGGGAGAAGGTCATCTTCCTTTGAGATGAAAACCATGTGGGCACAAACATTAAAAATGGAAGGGAACCATCCTTGACCTGTTCTTTGATCAAATGAGAGTGATTTAACTGATGTCTGCTGACCAGGCTCTCCATCCCGGCCAGGAAAACAGACGCCTTGTGTTAGTGAACTGACTCAAGAACTCAGGCACCTTAGCTGTTGAAAGACAGGAAGAACACCCACAAGCACCTATTGGTGTCAGGCATAGTCTTGCCTTTGTCAGAGGACGGTGCTGGGGTCCAGCGAGTTTCGGAGACCTGCCCCAGCTAACAAGTGGCTAAATGGGCTTGGATCCTAATCTCTCTTGCCACTGGCCTACCAGAGTGCTTTCTTTTTCTCTTTGCCCTTACCACTCCCACCAAACTGGCTTTTTGATTAAAAAAAAAACAAAAAAANCATCTTTTATTTTCATAACTGCAGTCACCATCTGCAATGATTTTGGAGCCCAAGAAAATAAAGTCTGTCATTGTTTCCCCATTTATTCTGTAACCGTTATATGCTATAACTCCTAATACTTTTTTTTTTTTTTACAAAATCGTGTATCATCAAAATGTTTTCAGTAACTTTCTCATTGAAGTCAAACATACATTAAGTTCTTACTTAAATCCAGTGATGGAGATTGGTGATGGAATAATTCTGAATTCACTTTTTTCTTGTATGAAGTTCCTTTCCTTTGAAATTGTGGCAACTCTGAATGTGGACTAAGTCAAGAAGCATTCTGCAGAATCAGAATCATATCCAGTATTAATGAATCACTCTGTCCTTCTTCCCCTGAATCACATATCAATTTGGCTTTATGAGTTTTTAAAAAATGATTTTGTAACCATCTAAATAAAGTTTCTTTTGATGATATGCTTATAGTGGGGAGATAAACATTTCTAATAGTGAAATGTATCAATATAATAATCTTTAAAGATTTAAATTCCTTAGATTTTATAAATCATAACAGTCCTTAATTTTAACACTCTTAATATTTTCATTTCAAAAATATTAAAGAGAATGTTTAAAAGCTTAAAAAACTTCATCATCCTATTAAAAATGCCTTTTAAAATCTTCCAAATTTCCTTCCAGCTTTGTCTCTATGTGCATATATTTTACATAACTGTGATCACAGAAATATATACTATATATGTAGTTCATCTAATAAGGATTCTCAACAAGAGGTAATTCCCACTCCCCCTGGGAGACAGTTGGAAATGTCTGGAGACATTTTTGATTGTCTTTACTAGGGGCAGGAATGCACTACTGGCATCTCATGGGTAGAAGCCAGGGATGCTGGTAAACATGCTACAAAGTATAGGCTCCTCTCAAAAAAATGAATGATCCAGTCCAAAATGTCAATAGTCCCAAGATTAAGAAACCTTCGTACATACACACACGTTTGTATTATGCTTTTCAAAACTGTTAAATAATACATTCTTTTTTGTACCAAAATTCTTAGAGTTATTCCTCATTTTATCTATTTGACAATCATAATTTATGTAAATGATTCCCCACTCTCAAATATAGATAATGTGAGCACCTTCATGTACATAGCTTTTAAATTTGTTTGGATTAAACTTAAANTAAATAATACATTCTTTTTTGTACCAAAATTCTTAGAGTTATTCCTCATTTTATCTATTTGACAATCATAATTTATGTAAATGATTCCCCACTCTCAAATATAGATAATGTGAGCACCTTCATGTACATAGCTTTTAAATTTGTTTGGATTAAACTTAAATTATTATGAGTAAAATTACTTTGATAATTGGTATTATTTTATGGCTCAAACTTGGTATAGGGACCTTATAAACATAACTTAGCAAAACACATTCATTATTAATAGCTTATTAAAGAGAATTAAAGTTTGCCTTTAATTACAGTTTCTAATGCTCTGATTTTGTAAGCGGGATGTAATGGTGCTGGGTGAGGATTTTATCTGACAGTTTTAGCTTTTGAATAGGCAATGTGATTTCAGGAGCAGAGGATTTCTCTTTCCTCATATTATCTTCCTCACTGTTTTATGAAATATCACTTAAGTCCATGGGAGGAAAAGATAACCATGTGCTTTAGCCTTCTCTAAATTATAAGTACTGGACTTCTCTCATGGTTCAGTGGTTAATACTCCATGCTTCCACTGCGGGGTTTCAATCCTTGGTCAGGGAACTAAGATCCCACATGCCACATGTTGTTCAAAAAAAAAAAGAAACACACACCTATATATATATATATGGGTCCAGAGAGAGCTGTGATGGGGTCTTATTCATCTTCGTATCTTTAGTGCCCACCACAACATCAGGTTGAAAATGTACATTATTATAAACATTTGTTGAATGGACAGAGAGGGGTAAGAGTAGTAACACACGAAGTGATTAACTGAATGTGTCTGACTTTATTGGGGCTGATGATAGCATAGAAAGGTTGGTGATCCCATAAAACCATTAGCATTCATGTTATGATTAGATCTTATAGTTATCATTATACTTAATGATTTAAGAATTGTTGCCTTTGCTATCAGACTCTGCTAGAAATATCTGCTAAAGTTGGTGGTAGAAGCCAACATATTAAAGATCTGGGAACAAATACATTCCTCTTCCTCTTGGCCAGGATGAAAAAGCACTCTCTAGCAAGATAACCAGAGAAAGCAATGGCACCCCACTCCAGTACTCTTGCCTGGAAAATCCCATGGGCAGAGGAGCCTGGTGGGCTGNCTCCCGGAGGCCCAGCCTCCCCCCAAGGCCCACCCCCAACTTGCCAGGGCTCCATCTGTCAGGCTGATGGATGGGCTGAGTCAGGGGACCCCCAGCTGGGGTCAGCGCCCTGCTGCCTATGGGACTCATGCCTCATCCATCACCAGAGGCTCCTGGCAGGCTGGGTGGGGCAGCTGCATGAGTGCCCAGCACGTGCCTTCAGAGGCCGCCAAGTAGGCCCCTCCTCCCCAGCCAGGGTGGGTGGGTGTGTGGCCAGCCTACACCTGCCTCCCTCAGCCTCCAGAACCCTGGCCAGGCACCACCTGGCACTGCCTGCCATGGCAGAGAGGCTTCTGGCAGCCTGGCTGCAGGAGGGGTGTGTGCAGTGGGTCTGTGCAGTGGGCAGAACCAGGAGCCGGGGAGGCTGCCTGCAGCCGCACCTGGTGACTGCACACACGAGACACAACCAGCAACCTCGGTGCAGGTTCAGCTCTCTAGGTGCGGCCTCGCAGCGTCGCACCTTCGGTGGCCTCTGGGCCTTGGCCTCCAGGCGGCTCTGACAGCGCTGCTCCTGAGGCCTCCTGAGGCTGAGGAGAGCCTGGACAGAAGGGGACCACGTGCAGTTGCAGTCTGCCTGCCTGTGAGTACTGTGGACACACTGAGCACATGGACTCCAGGTGTGCGTGAACCCACAGGCTGTGTCTGTGAGTGGGATGGATCCCGAGTCCTTCCACGGCCCCCCTTCCACCACCGGGCTCCCCAGGGCTGGAAGTGATCTCGGGGTCAGCCTGTCCAGCCCTGCAGCCCATCCTGAGTCCTGGGTCCCCCACGGCCCTCTCAGCTCTGCAAGGCTGACCAGTGGCACGCGATTAGACGCTGACACAAGGCCTTGATACGTCTCTCCCACCCTCATTGGTTCAAGTTGGCCTGGCTGTGTGGTCTTGTGTCCGGTTCTGTCCTGATTTGCCTAAGGGAACGTCAAGCACAGTGAATCCTGGAAGCAAATGGCAGGCATTTTGTCTCCTTTCATGCCTTCTCCTGCTGGCCCCTCCAGCCTCCCTGTTCTTCCTAGAGCTTGCACTGGCTTCTGCCCTAGAACTTTTGTACTGTGGCTCCATCAGCCTGGAAGTCGCTTCCTCACCAGGCTTCCTGGGGAGCCTCCGAGAACTTTTCATATGCCCACACCCCCTGGACTTTCTTTGAGGTGCTGCCGCTGAGAAACACAATGTTACTGACCCCCAAGAGACTGGCAGCTCCATGGGGGCAGGTGCCTGTCCACAGACCAAGCCGCAGCTGGTAGCTGAATGAGGCAGTGGATGGGAGGGAGCTCCCTGCCCATCCATCAACTGTCCCTCAGCTTCCCTCTGATGCTGGAGGCCTCTGGCTCCCACTGAGGGTGCCCTGGGACTTGCTGGGATGAGGTCCAGACGTTACCCCTCGGGGCCTGTGCTGAGGCCTGGTTGGGCAGTGGCTCTGACCATCTGGGGGCTCCCTGTGTGCCAGGCCCCACAGGTGAGTGTCACCTGCAGTCACTTCCCCAACAGCCTGGGATGCCCACACAACCTTCTCCACTTAGACGAGGCAACCCAGGCTTAGACATGAAGTGCCCACAACTCAAACTCCAGGGGCCTGATTGCGACATGCACAGCCCCCTTCCCCGCCTTCATGGGTGAGTGGGTGGGACCTCCCACACCCTGTCCCCCAGCTAGGGAGGTGGGCGTCTCTGCATACCTGCTGGGCCATGTGAGCTGTGCTGGGGAGTGTGCAAGTAGTCAGGCTGCCAAGGACCACCAGGTGCTGCTTGGCAGTCCTGCCAGTTTCTAAGACANTGTGTAATTACAGATCTCCCCAGCAGATAGCGTGGCGATCAGAAGTGTCTCAAATGCCTGTGTTCAACCCAGCAAGGCCACTTCTCAGAACCGAGCCTCGGGAGGAGCTGCACCGGTGGGTCAATGTCTCGGCACACCATGTGGGCGATGACCTATAAAGCTCAACAGTGGGGGACTGGTTCAAGAAACCGTGATGGTCCTTGGGAATGTTATGTGAGCATTCATTTAAAATAGTGATGGGGATGGGGGTGTGGAGAGATGCCCAAGGCGTGTTAAGTGGGGAGAGGCAACCTGCACCGCCCAGCGCGTGTGTACCCTTCAGTGACACCAGGGACGGTGGTCGTTTGGGGGCTAATTTCAACACTAATAAAACGGTACATTTATTAAGTATTGTTATGAAACCATAAAGTCATTTCCACACTGATTTTTTAAAAGAAGAAAGGAAGTGTGTCAGAGTTTCCTGAACTTCCCTCTCCCCTGTGTCTCAAGCTCAGGAAGACCCCAGCTCCCCTTCCCCAGGACTGGAGCGACTGGGACAGATGCGGGCAGGTGTGGGTGAGCGGAAGGCTGCAACCATGTGCCCTGGGCTAGCTGAGGCCTCTGTGTCAGGACAGGTCTTTGGAAGGGGCATCTCCTCTAGGCTGCGATGACTGCAGGCCAGCGATGACTGCAGGCCACGCCTGAGGTTCATTCTCAGCCACTTTTAGGACTGAGGCCTGGTCTAGAGAGCTAAGTCAGCTGAGGCTGGGTACCAGGCTCCGTTCAGCCTCTTACCAACTGTACCAAGTCACGCCCCCTTTCAAGTGTAACTGGGGGTCACTGTATCCAGATTACAGGGCGTGGGAAAGATTCGCTGTGCAAAAGGATGTGGGTAAGGGATGCTCTCTTGCGCTGGCCTCCAGCCCCAAGAACAAGAGGCGGCACCCACGGCTCCCCTGGCTCCCCACCCGCTCCTCTTGACCTGGCAGAGAGCCTCGCTCCTGCTTTTCAGCTGCCTACCGGGGAAGCATTCCAGAGGGGCAGGCCCTCCTCTGTCCTTCACCAGGATGCTGCTCAGGGAGGATTCTGCCAGCCACCGAAGGGGCAGGGGAGGACCCATCTCCAGGGGCCAGAAAGCCAGACTAGAACCACATGGAAAGGGGCGTCATGAACTGCAAGAACAACTGTGATGGACACTGCGTCCCTTTGCCCAAACCTGCTCTTTCTCCAGCTTCGAGAGACTGGAGGGACTGTGTGTGTGTGTGTGTGTGTGTGTGTGTGTGTGTTGTGTGTGTGGTGGTGTGGAGGGATGCAGCAGATGTACTGAGTGCCTGTCACGCACACTTACATCAGGCACTCACTAGGGTCTTTGGAAGGGCTTATCTCATTTAAATAGCACTGCATTCCAGCAGTGTGTACTGTCGTTATTCCTATTGACCAGATGGGGAAAATGAAGCTCTGGGAAGCTTGTTCAGAACATTCAGCTGGGACAGGCTTGAGAGGGTTTGGGCTCTGAAGCCAGGTTGACCAGAAAGCTGGTTCTCCCATCCAAACATAGGATGATTTGAGGCTGGTCATTGTCTCTGTGAATCTGGGGTTCCCCATCTGTCTAATGGGATTATTAATCTCAAAATGTGTCAGCACGAAGATTAGAGATAATAGATCACCTAGCCCTGTGCCTAGTATAGTGTAAAAACACAATAATTCCAGATTCTATTGAAAGGTCAAAGTGAGGGTTGAATATGAGTGAGTATAATACAGGGAGAAGGTCATCTTCCTTTGAGATGAAAACCATGTGGGCACAAACATTAAAAATGGAAGGGAACCATCCTTGACCTGTTCTTTGATCAAATGAGAGTGATTTAACTGATGTCTGCTGACCAGGCTCTCCATCCCGGCCAGGAAAACAGACGCCTTGTGTTAGTGAACTGACTCAAGAACTCAGGCACCTTAGCTGTTGAAAGACAGGAAGAACACCCACAAGCACCTATTGGTGTCAGGCATAGTCTTGCCTTTGTCAGAGGACGGTGCTGGGGTCCAGCGAGTTTCGGAGACCTGCCCCAGCTAACAAGTGGCTAAATGGGCTTGGATCCTAATCTCTCTTGCCACTGGCCTACCAGAGTGCTTTCTTTTTCTCTTTGCCCTTACCACTCCCACCAAACTGGCTTTTTGATTAAAAAAAAAACAAAAAAACAAAAAAACAAAAAACATGTTTTCAAACATGATGCTGTTTACAAAGTTATAGTAAAGTGTGTGTGTGTGTGTGTGTGTGTGTGTGGTATAGTGTGTTTCCTATTCTGTGCCGGGTCTGTGTGCATGAAAGAAAGAAAGAAGAAACCCATCCCCACATCAAGAGAGGGTCTGCCTTCATCCCCCACCCCGGGGTGGCTGTGGCATTGTGAGCAAGTTGCAGACCCCTCAAACAACCAGAATATTCTGTACCTTGTGGCAATTAGTCCCCACTTGGTTTAAGGACTCTGACATCAAAGGAGGCCTCCGCCTGCTGCCCTAGGGGGACCGGGGGAATGCCTCAGAACAGCCATTCCCCTCATTAGGGGCTCCAGCCACCAGCAAAGCATGCTCCGGACAACAGACCCGGCCCCATCAAAGGCTGCCTTCCCCTGGGAAGGCCTCTGTAATCCGGGGCCTGGCTAGGCCCTGCCCCCACCCTAGACCAGCTCAAAAGCGGCTGTCTGGGGACACCTGACTACTCTCCAGTTCAAAGCCATGTGAATGCATTAACAAGACAAAACACCATTTTCCTGTCTCAAAACTCCTAGGGCCCTGCCCTAAGCCGCCTGCCATCAAGGCCTGAAGGCACACAATCCCTGCCCACTTAGCAGTGGGGCCTGAAGTCAGCCCCCTCCTCTGCTGTCTTTCCAGCCTTTGAAAGCCCCGAGCACAAACAGGGGCTAACTTAAGCCACTCAGCAATGCCTCTTCAGGCCTAATCTGCTCCTCCGGAAGGTAGGTGGCCAGTCTGGAGCCAGCCCTCCTGAGAGCCAGAGCGGAGAGGGGAGCAAGCAGGCCAGCCTAGAGGCTGCAACCTTGCTCTACAAGCACAGACCTCTGCTTCTGCTCAGAGGAAAGGACAGCCAAGCGAGAGCTGCAAGGAGTCTCCCTTCAGAATCCAGGATTTGGGAATGCAAGTGCTGGGTTTAGCGCTTACTCACCCCTCCACCCACCCATTCACCCATCATCCATCCACACATCTATCTGTCCATCTGCTTGTCCATCGATCCAGCCATCTGCCTGTCTATTCATCCATCTGTCTATCCATCCACTCATTCATCCAGCCATCCCATTGCACGATAAGTCCTATTCCAGACCCCGGGGAACCAGAGAGGAGTTAGGCAAAAACTCTACCCTCAAGGAACTCCCAGTCCATACGAGAAGTAAGGAAATACCTCTTGGCCATATGAACAGGATGTCTGAGAGGCAGCAGGGGACCCAGAGAATGGAGTCTAAGGAAGTTAGTGCAAAAGACATGGAACCAGGACCTGGAAGATGAACAAGAGTTTTAGCAAGGGGAAGGGAAGAAGATGGCTTTCCAGGTAGCACCTGCAAAATCAGAGGCCTGAAAAATAGCCTAAAATGTTTCCAAAACTACTAACTGATTAGCTTCTGAAATTCATCTGAAGGGATGAGGTTGGGGAGGAGAATGGTAAGAGATAGGGCCAACAAAGGGGAGCCCTTTACTCCACGATGTCCATTCTCTGGTGGGTCCTCAGGCCTACTTGCGTGCATGCATTTGTGCATGCACACGCATCCCACACCCATACACATAAGTTCCCACACATGCAAACAGCAAGTGTAAACACAAACACACAGATGTGAATATCTTTGCACCCACATATGCTCATGCAAATGCCAATATGCTCATCCATGTGCAAGTATACACACAAGCAACAACATGCACACAAATACACTCACACCCCTGTAAACATGTCTACCTGCTTTCAAACATATCCACATATACACACAAGTCTGTTCATACACTCAAACCCAGAAATGCCAAATGTCCCAGGGTGTAGACTCAACCCTGACATACACACAGACAAGCCCATGTAGAGACCCACTTATGACATCCATGTCCACTCATGCAAACCACGCACATGTGTGTGCAGGCACTCCTCCCCACTCCCCCACCCCAACACACACACAGAGGCTGCACCAGGGAAAGACCAGGGCTAGGATGCCTGCCTCTCATTATCCCTCAGTCATAAAAATGTGCTCCCGGCAGTGAAACTTGGCAGAGCAGGGCCCATCAGCTGTGCTTGGGCTGGAGCTGGTGTCCCTGGGTTCCTCTCGGCTCTGCCAGGATGGAGGGACTCCCTGTCCTGATATCAACCTCTCTCCCTAGCTGTTGCAGCCAGTGCTGCTCCCATTGGGAGAGCCGTCCTCCCTTCTGCAACCATTGCCTTGTTTGGGTGGTGGGACAAACATATCCAGCCCCCATCCACACGGCAGGGTGGCCAGAACCAGGCCTCTGACGTGGTCTCCTGGGCAGGCACCCAGCCAGCTCTGGGCAAAGCAGTCCTCTAGGTACGAGGCCCCCGGGGCTCCACCCCATTCCTCCAGGCCCGACTTGCAGGCTTCCCCTGACCCACACTCTCTGCTGCCGCCATGCTGGGTCGGCCCTGTGCCCTTCACTTCTTCCCTAACGTGCTTGGCCATCTGTATGAGCCCACAGCTGGAAAGCCTCTAAGACAGAGACTGGGGACCTCCTGGAGCCGTGGGAGGGATCATGGAGGTGATATTAGCTGAGCTCACTTCAGCCAAGCCCACTGTTGAGGCTCTGCTAAGTCACAGCCCCTCTCTTTTCCCAAACCTGGTCATTCACTCTGCCATATACTTATCTTTCTATCCATCTATTCAGTCACAGACACAATTTTAAACAATCTACCCAAATTTGCTCATACACTATTATTTTCACCTATCTATCCATCCATCTATCCACCCGTTCCTCATCTATTTATCCATCCATTACATATTTGCCCATCCATTCACCCATGTAAACATTCATCCATCCAATCATCCATTACTCAACCACCTAACCATCCATTTCTTTGAACATCTAACTATTCAATCATCTGCTCGTCTGTTCAACTCTCTGTCCATCTGTGTCTATTTATCCACCCACCTATATGCACGTCCATCTACAGACTTTGAAATCCTGAAGACCTGGGTGTGAAACCTTATTTCACCACCTCCTGCCAATTGCAGATGCTGTCTGTTCCCTTCCCACGTCACCAAGTCCTGGCCATTTCAGTGCCCACAAGTCTGGCCTCCAGCTGCCAGAACCTAAATCTTTTTGCCTGAGGGCTTTTCTTGCCACTGAGCCTTATCTGTCCCTACATGCGGAAGGCTGGAGGTAATGGGGAATCAACACCCCTTGAGGACAGCCGCCGACCAGTGACTAGACAGAGTTGGTGTATAAACAGCCCCGCTTCCTCCTTGCTGGGTAGGATGACTCTGAGGTGAAAATTCTTCCTGGGTCCCAGAGTCCCCCCTCCCCCAGCAGGGTCAAGCTCCATTTCCCCACATGATACCTTGCTTGATAATGTGCCCTTCACTGGCTGCCTTCTCTCCCCTGTCTTACTTCCTTACTTTGCTATTCCACCTCCCAAGTGAATTTCTTGCATCTGAAAGCCTGTCCCAAGATTTGACTTCTGAAGAACCCAAACTAAGTCACTACCTAGGTATAATACAATACATACTATCTTCCCAGGAGGTACTAGTGGTAAAGAATCTGCCTGCCAAGGCAGCAGACACAAGAGACCTGGGTTCAGCTCCTGGGTTGGGAAGATCCCCTGGAGAAGGAAATGGCAACCCACTCCAGTATTCTTGCCTGGAAAAATCCAATGGACAGAGGAGCCTGGCAGGCTATAGTCCATGGGGTTGCAAAGAGTCAGACATGACTGAGAACTTGTGTATATATAATATAAAAATTATATTATATAAACTATATATATATAATTTATATATTATTATATAATATATATTTAAATTATAAATATAATATATAAATTTATATTTTATATATTCAGTTCAGTTCAGTTGCTCAGTCATGTCTGACTCTTTGCGACCCCATGAATCATAGCACACCAGGCCTCCCTGTCCATCACCATCTTCNCAGGGATGGGAGAGCCTGGTAGGCTGCCGTCTATGGGGTTGCACAGAGTCGGACACGACTGAAGCAACTTAGCACAAACATTATATATATATATAAATTGTATATTATATAATAATATATTATGTATTATATAGGGCTTCCCTGGTGACTCAGATGGTAAAGAATCTGCCTCAACGCTGAAGACCCAAGTTCAACCCATGGGTTGGGAAGATTCCCTGGAAAAGGTATTGGCTCCCCACTCCAGCTGCAAAGAGCTGGACATGACTGAGTGCCTAACATGTATTATATAGTACAATTATATTATATTGACATAATATTTAATATAATTAAACAATCCAATATAATACTAAAAATATGGTTATATTAATGCAATTAATAATCAATATAATATAAGGATATAATATAGTGGAAATATAAAATATAGATATATATTACAATACATAATACATATAACAATAACATAGCTATAATAATACATTACTGGAGCACGTTATGCTTCTGTTATATATTGCTATTAAAAATGATAAACATGATGATACTCTTGTCCTCATGAGGCAGTGTCACTGCCATCCATCCGTGGAAGCAGAAACCTAGGCACCACCCTTCTCCTCACTCCCAAAGCTAAGCCATCCCCAAGAACTTTTGAATTTTAACTATTACAGAGCCCAACTCTGTCCTCCTCTCTCCACCTCCACACCCATCACTCCAGTCCAAGTTAGAACCATCTCCACCCTCCACTGCTGGACTGCAACTGCAGGTCTTAGGTGCCACACACTCCTTGTCCCCAAACCCCTAACAATCCATTCTTCAGAGTTAACCCAGAGGGATCGCCTGGAAATGGATGTCTGATCGCAAACATTACAACTCTGCAGAAGCTACCATTCCTCTGAGAATGAAGAGCATCATTCCTGACAGACTTCAGGCCTCGTCTGCTGCTCCAGTCACATCTCACTGTGTTCCTCTGCACCCTGGCCTGCAGCCTCCCTAGCCTGCTAACTGTTAGTCTTCAGAATGCACAGCATTTCCTGCTACAGTCCAGCTTTGCTCCTGCAGCTCTTCGATCACTTCACTGACCCTGACTCCACTACCAAATTTCAGCTCTGAAGTCACCTTTTGTTATATTCTTCAATTTTAACTTTTTCAGTGAAGTATAGTTGATTTACAATGCTGTGTTCATTTCAGGCATAACAACGAAGTGACTCAGTTACACGTACATATGTTTTTTTCAGATTCTTTTCCTTTATAGGTTATTATAAAATATTGAGTATAATTCTCTGTGCTTAACAGTAGGTCCATATTGGTTATCCACTTCCCTGGTGGCTCAGACGGTAAAGCATCTGTCTACAATGTGGGAGACCTGGGTTCGAGCCCTGGGTTGGGAAGATCCCCTGGAGAAGGAAATGGCAATCCACTCCAGTACTATTGCCTGGAAAATCCCATGGACAGAGGAGCCTGGTAGGTCGCAAACAGTCAGACACGACTCAGTGACTTCACGTCACGTTAATGTGACATGTTACGCTTTTAGAAACACCTTTCTTGGCACTCAAAAGTGAAAGTGAAAGTTAGTCACTCAGCTGTGTCTGACTCTTTGCAACCCCATGGATTGTAGCCTGCCAAGCTCCTCTGTCCACGGAATCCTACAGGCAAGAATACTAGAGTGGGTTGCCATTTACTTCTCCAGGGGGTCTTCGTGACCCAGGGCTTGAACCTGGGTCTCCTGCATTGCAGGCAGATTCTTACCATTTGAGCCACCAGGGAAGCCCTCCTTGGCACTCAGGACTGGTCAAATCCCTTACTCTTGGCTCAAATACATCCATTTGTTTGCTCATTTGTGTGTTCGCTCGGAGTTTCATTATTGACTGCCTCCTCTGTGCCTGGCACTGGATGCAGCAGAGAACAAATCGGATGAGGTCCCTGCTCTCAAGGAGTGACCGTCACTGTCTGTGTTTGTGTGATGGAAGAGGGGCAGAAGGAGGCCTTTATTTATTTGTTGGTGGCATGCAATTGCTTTACAGTGTAGTGTTAGTTTCTGCCTACGGTGAAGTAAATCAGCTCTATGTGTGCACGAGTCCCCTTCCTCTTTGACCTCCCTCACACCCACCCCTCATCCTACCCCTCTAGGTCATCACAGAGCACACAACTGAACATCCTATGATACATAGCAGGTTCCCACTAGCAAGCTATTTTACACGTAGTAGTGTATGTATCCAATAAGATATATGCCAGCTTTGGCTGCTGGTCTCCTGAGTGTGTGCAAGAGTCTGAGAGGATAAGGTCTGACAGTGTTCAGTGATACTTGAGGAGTCTAACCTACATAAACTTGTATAAAACTAGCACATAAAAAATTTCCCCTCCAGGGAATTTCTGCTCTGAACATGCTGGAATTACTGTGCTCTTGGACTTGGTTCAGTTAAACTCTGGACAAAATACAAAAAAAAAAAAAAAAATCAATAAGCCAAAGCAGGCAGATTTTGGAAGAGAATCAATACTTGGAGGGAATGTATGGCTTGATGGAAGGCTCAAATTTTTTTGTTTGGTTGGTTGTGATGTCGTTTTTTGTAGCGTTACTCTGAAAGCTTCAGCAGTCCTACTGGAAGTACAGAAAGACTGAAGTGTCAATAGAAATTTCCTCTTCTTTCTGGTGGAGGGAACCAGGGAAGAAGGGACTTGGGGCATTCAGAACTCTCAGAGAGTGGGGAGTGGATCCTGGAAAGGAAAGGATGAGATGGAGGCCCCCACGGTCTGTGGGAACGCCTGCCGCACGCGGGCCTCAGCCTGGTAGCACGCACGTGCAGAACACACTCAAGTCCTTCTGAACTGAGGGCCAAAGCACCGCCCGACGTAAGGCTGACAGTTTGCAGTTCGAGTGAAGCCCAGTTACCTGGCTACTGACACATCAATATCGAGACTCGGAAGGCAATCGCATTCTTGAAAAGAACGAGCGTGCCACTGTTGTTGCCAACAATGTTCGCCTAGTGTCTATTAGCGCAAGTCCTCTAAAATCGCGTTGCTTACGTCTTCTCTCTGTCCCGATAGTTCAATCTTTTTGTTGCATCAGTTACGGAAAGGTTTTTTCCTTTCTGTAATATGATCTGTCGATTTTTTTTCCTTCTTCTTTGTTCAGAGAAGTTCTGTGTTGATCTTCAGGTTTATTAGATGTACGGGGCTTTTCTGGTGGCTCAGCAGCGAAGAATCCCCTTGCCAGTGCAGGAGACACAGTTTCCATCCCTGGGTCAGGAAGATCGCCTTGAGAAGGAAATGGCAACCCACTTCAGTATTCTTGCCTGGAGAATTCCAGAATTCTTGCCTGGATTGGCAAGACAGAAGAGCCTGGTAGGCTTTAGTCGATGGGGTCACAGAGGGTCAGACATGACTGAGTGACTAAATAGCAACGAGGTGTATTTATGTCAAAACCAATCTCCAGGAGGCCTTACTTTAGTTAGAGGGGTCTGAGAAGACCACCGTAAGGAAGTGACATTTGAGCTGGGATCTTCAACAGTAGAAGCGAGGTGGTGGTTGTGGGGGATGCTGGTGGTGGCGGTGGTGGTGGTGATGGGGGTGACGTTGAAGACACTTGCGGTGAGTGTGGTGGTGATGCTGACAGAAGTGGGGCAGGGGTGACAGTTCTGGAGATGGGCCCACAGAGATGCCCATATCCACATCTCTGGAAAATGTGCATGTTATGTTTTACGGAAAGAGTTAGTTACAGTTGACAATCAGCCCACCCTGAGATAGATTATCCTAGGTGACCTGGGTTGGCCAGTATAACCACAGCATCCTTATAGCGAAAGAGGGAAATAGGGGTGAGATTCAGAGTGATGCAGCATAAGAAAACCTTACTGGCTATTGCTGGCTTTGATGATGGAAGAAGGGGCCCACAAGACAAGCAGCGTGGGCAACCTCTAGAAGCTGAATGAGGAGAGGCGATGGATTCTCCCCTAGAGCCTCCTACCTCCTAGATTCTCCCCTAGAACCTCCTACCTCCTACCAAGGAATATGGCCCTGCTTACCCCTTAATTTTAGCCCACTTAGGCACATCCAAAGTTCTGACTTCCAGAACTATCGCATAATAAATCTGTGTTGTCTTCTAGTTCAGTTCAGTTCAGTTGCTCAGTCGTGTCCGACTCTTTGTGATCACGCCAGGCCTCCCAGTCCATCAGCAACTCCCAGAGTTTACTCAAACTCATGGCCATCAAGTCAGTGATGCCATCCAGCCATCTCATCCTCTGTCATCCCCTTCTCCACCCACCTTCAATCTTTCCCAGCATCAGGGTCTTTTCAAATGAGTCAGCACTTCTCATCAGGTGGCCAAAGTATTGGAATTTCAGCTTCCACATCAGTCCTTCCAATGAATACTCAGGACTAATCTCCTTTAGGATGGACTGGTTGGATCTGATTACAGTTCAAGGGACTCTCAAGTCTTCTCCAACACCACAGTTCAAAAGCATCGATTTTTTAGTACTCAGCTTTCTTTACAGTCCAACTCTCACATGCATACATGCTGCTGCTACTGCTAATTTGCTTCAGTCATGGCCAACTCTGTGCGACTCCATAGACAGCAGCCCACCAGGCTCCCCTCTCCCTGGGATTCTCCAGCCAAGAACACTGGAGTGGGTTGCCATTTCCTNAGTACTCAGCTTTCTTTACAGTCCAACTCTCACATGCATACATGCTGCTGCTACTGCTAATTTGCTTCAGTCATGGCCAACTCTGTGCGACTCCATAGACAGCAGCCCACCAGGCTCCCCTCTCCCTGGGATTCTCCAGCCAAGAACACTGGAGTGGGTTGCCATTTCCTTCTCCAATGCAGAAAAGTGAAAGTAAAGTCACTCAGTTGTGTCTGAGTCTTAATGACCCCATGGACTACAGCCTACCAGGCTCCTCCATCCATGGGATTCTCCAGGCAAGTGTAGTGGAGTGGGGTGCCACTGCCTTCTCTGATCCATACATGACCACTGGAAAAACCATAGCCTTGACTAGACAGACCGTTGCTGGCAAGGTAATGTCTCTGTGTCTTCTCGTGCTATGCTCTAAATGTTTGGTTCTCCCCGCACCCAAATTCCCATGTTGAAATCCTACTGCCCAATGTGATAGTGGGTTCCCTGGTGGCTCAGCTGGTAAAGAATCCACCTGCAATGCAGGAGACCTGGGTTCATTCCCTGGGAGATGGGAAGATACCCTGGAGAAGGGAAAGGCTACTCAGTCCAGTATTCTGGCCTGGAGAATTCCATGGACTATATAGTCGCAAAAAGTGAAACATGACTGAGCAACTTTCACTCACTCACTCAATATGATAGTATTAGAAGATGAAGCCTTGGGGGTAATGAAATCATGTGATCCCACACAAATGGAATCAGTGCTCTTAAAAGAGGCCTATAGAGCGTGCTAGCCCCTTCTGCCCTGTGAGGACTTCCCATCAAGGCCTCCAG
>SJYV01041180.1:173342-197432 GCA_006410875.1 Neotragus pygmaeus | reverse complement strand
AATGGTAGTGATGGAGGAGCGGGAGATGGTGGGGATGGTGGTAATGGAGGAGGGGTGATGGGGATGGTGGGGATGGTGGGGATGGAGGAGATGGTGAGGATGGAGGAGGGAGTGAGGGTGGTGGAGGGAACATGGTGCTGTGCTGCTGACACATTTGGTAGGAACTCAGTCACTTCCTGGGGTCCTCTTGTGGCTGACACCCTTCTCGTTTGGAACCGCCCCTGACCCCACCCCCATTCTGAAGCAGGCTTTCCTGAGCAGAAGATTGAAGAGGAGCACGGTGTGAGAAGGGGCTCAGTGTGGAGAAGCAGCTCCCAAGTCTCCGAGGGGATGGAGAGGCAGGGCAGGAACAGAGGCGAAGCTCGCAGGGCTTGAGCTTGTCAGTAAGACGCACTTCCACACTTTATTTATTTTCCTCTTTAAATCCCTTTCCACTGAGAGCCCGGGGCTGCTCTTCAGGTGCTCTCTCGATGGAGAAAACAGACAAACGTTGTCTCCCGAGCCCCTCACTGCTCTGGGATGGCGGGGCCCCGGGGCCTAAGGGGCCTGCCGGGCCCTGAACTGTGTGGCGGGCGTGTCACCAGCTTGCAGCCCATGGAGGGAAAAGGACGCCCAGCCTCCCCCGGAGAGTCGGGGCCAACGCTCAGGATCCGGCTTTCCCATCCCGGCTCTTCCCATCACACCACACACCCTTTGACCCCTGAGTCACCTAGAGGCAGAGAAGGAAGAGTCAAAGATCCAAGCGGCCTGCACAGAGAGAGAAAAAGTCCAGAGGAGACCAGGTCGCCCAGGCCCGGGGCTCACACCTCACCACCTCCCACCTCTCAGCGCCCCGGCCCTCCAAGCTAGCCCCACGACGGCCCGAGCCCCAGCTGCCCCGCCCAGAGTCCAGGATGGGAACACTGCCATCCCAGGAAGACAGACTCTGGGTCTCCAGGGCGGGGTCTTGGCAGGCAGGGCCCAGACACGTGCAGGGGCCCCCACCCCACCCCAGAGGGGTATCAGCCGCCACCCCGCGTCGGGGAGAGTAGACAGGCAGGGGCAGAGTGGCGCCAGGCCTGGGTCTGGCCACCACGGGAAGACCTGCCGGCACCTGTGGACCGAGGGCTTTCCCTGCCTCTCCCAGGCTGGCCTCGTTAACACCCGCCCCGCGGCTGGGGCTGGGGCGAGGGTGGAGGGCAAGGAGAAACAGCTGAGGCAGTGGAAAGAGTCCCAGCTCTGGCATTTAACTGCTTGTATGGCTCTGGCAAACCGTTTCTCTCTGCCTCTGATTCTTCGTCTATAAAACCGGGACAATTGTTCACATGAAACAGAGCCCATTAGGGGAAGCTCATGTGAAGTACCTACCAAATGCCAGACACACAGTAGGTGCGCAGTTACCCATAGCTGTAGGGGTGTGTCCCTAAGACGTCCCATGGAACCCTCTAGCTGCCCAACTCCAGAACTCCACGAGAGACCTGGGCCACCTCTTCAGACTTCTCCTTGGAAGTGTCTCCATGCCCAGCTCCCCAGAGCCCAGGCCGTGCCCCGTCTCCACAATCTAGAAAGGGGGGCAGTACCCTGGCCCCAGGAGAAGCTCATAGCACAGCAGCTGCTATGACCACACTTGGCTCTACCACTTCTAGAGCACAAGGCCTGTCAATTAACTCCTCAGGGCCTCAGTTTTCTCATCTGCAAATGGGCTCATAGTAAGGCTGCTATGAGATAGAGAGAAAGGGTGTGAGGCTCAGAGAAATGGCGCCCCCCACCCCTGGCCCCAGCCCGCCTGCCTACACAGAGGGCTGGTTCTGGGGGAGACTCAGANAGACAGGCGGCTGATGGCTGCTCCGGAGCTGATGCTGCCGGAGCCGTGGGTGTCTCCCACCCACCCTGCAGCCTCCGAGAGCCTGCACTGGGCCCCCTGCCAGGTCCCCGCCCCCTCGGGCTGTCCCCAGCCCGGGGCCTATCCCTGCTGCACCAACATTTTCCTCTTGTGATGGATGGAAATTTCCCTGCTTGGGTCAAGTCAAATTTCTCCTGATTTGTTGTTTTACACACACTGAGGCCGGAGGCGGATCCTGCATGATTCATAAAGAAAAACGCGCTGTCTGTGAGGAGAATAATTTATAGGCGGCACTGCCCCGGCCTCCAGAGATGGCACTCGCTGGGGAGGTAGAGGAAGAGGACTGGTGAGCTTCGCCCACCACGGGCAGCCAGCGGCTCCGGACGCCCTGGTCGGCCCCCCGGCCGTGGCGCGGGTCTGTAGGCGGGTTTCCTCGGTGCTGTGGCTCTCTCTGGTCACTGGGCCCAGAGCCAGACCGGAGCCGTGAGAGGGGCCTGGGGCGCCCAACACCCCTCTCTGCTCTCCCAGCACCCCCACCCCCTCCTCTCTCTCTTTGTCTCCTATGTATGAAAATAAATGAAGTCAGCTTTCCCAGCCCTTCTCATCTGGAAGGGAATGGGGCAGGCCGCCAACTTGACACCCACCTGACCCAAACCATACATCACGAGGGTCGCAGGGCTGCTGTGGACACGCTCGCTGGGGACAGGCCTGCTCCGTGGCCAGCAAGACGCCAGGGTTGGACAGACTGTTGCCTGGGGTGGGGATGGGCTCGTGGGGGAGGGCATGGACTTCACAGGCAGAGGCGGGAAAGACCAGACAGAGTCTATGGAAGGAAGGGTTCTTAACCGAACGCGTCCTCTGTTCCTGGCGCCCTGCCAAGTGCTCCCTATGAAACCTCATTTCTGACCCAGTTGAGGCAGAGATAGCAACCTTCACTTCGAAGATGAGAACTGAGGCTCAGTAGGGAGGAGGCAACGGCACCCAGAGCTGTGGGTTTGACCACACGCCCAGAAAGTGCTAGCAAGCAGAACGCAGATCTCCTGGGGGGTGGGGAGGAGGGGTAGCGGACGCTGGGAGGCAGAGGCAGGAGCCTGAGTGGGTTGGGGTGCATCTGAGAATGGGGCTCGAGGTAAGAATGAGCTTAACAAGGCAGCCCCCTGCTGAGTCTTATGTCCATGCATGGATTTGAAATTAAGTAGCCTCAGGAGGGTGACTTTCAGTGGCCCCCACCCCATCTCAGCCATGCCTTTTTTCCCACCATCAAGCGTACCTCCTGAACCTGGTCCCCAAAGTCACGGGTGCCTCATCCCCAGCTCTGAGAGACTGCTTGCTGTTCAGTCCGCCTTCCTGCAGGGCCCCACTCTGCAGCCCCATCGTCCCCCCCAGCTTGCTGTCTCACTCATCACTCACTAAGTGCTGTGCCCTGGGCTGGGCTTTCAGAGATGTATTGCCATGGTCTTTGCCTCTGAAGCGTCCCTGCCTAAACTGGGGCATGCCAGGTGGGCTGTCCCAAGATGAATGGACTCAGGGGCTCAGTGAGTTCCAAGAAGGTAGAGCCATCTCTGCCTATACCCTTCGGGGAAGATTGGAGCTGGGCTTTGGAGCGTGAATAGGAGTTTGCTGGACTGGACAATGGAAGGGTACTCCAGGCAGCAGAACGGCATGTGCAAAGCAGGAAATGCAAGTGGCCATCTCCCCTCACTGTTCTTTATATGCCCCCAAGCCTTGACCCCACTCTCTGTGAGCCTGAACTCCCATCTTCCCGCTGTTTCACTCTGGCTTTTGGTGCCGTAGGACCCGGCGCCTCTGCCAGGATGCAGCCAGGGCCCCTCCAGGATTCCCCACGATGTCCCCTGGTAAATATGCTCAGGGACACACGGGTGAACCGTAAATTAAGCCTTCTGGGGATGGATTCTGCTGAATAAAAAGCACATTCAGTAGCAAGAATATTTGTTTTTGTTTTCCTTCTCCGAGTATGGAAACACGCACTGACCTCACTTTTCTCACAAGTACAGTAGCTTTCCTGAGCGGCCGTCAGGCCTGGGGTGCCAGGAAAAAGTGGTGGAACATTCAGCTCAGGAACAAGGGCCTCAGTGGCAGCTGTGGCCGGCCAGTGGAACACAGCTGTCAGGCCGCTGACATGAGTTTCCGAGGGGTGGGGAGGATCCGGCCCGGGCCTCCCGGGGGGCCCTGAGCATCGCCAGGATGGGCCTCGGAGACCGCTCTCCTCCCAGCTCACTTTCTGCCGCTGCAGACACAAGGTCCTGGGCCGCAGGCTTGTAGGAGAGCCCACAGGGGAGCTCTGGCCTCGGCCGGAGCTGGGTCTCCACCCCAGCTGCCCCTTCCTGGCCACGTGATCTCAGCTAATCACTATAGCTTCCCGAGACTCAGTTTCTCCATCTTCAAAGTGGAGATGATTCTGCCAACCTCATGGGGCTATGTAAGCTTTAAATATGTAAAAGTATCAAGAAAGACGATACTTGGTTTTTTTCGTGTGTACCTGATCCAATCCCCACCTTGTCTGGGGAGCACTCCAGGTCCAGTGGTCTCTCCCACCCACCTGGACTCTAAAGTTCTTTTCTGCTTCCATGGCTTTGTAACGATGAGCATTCTCTACAATAGAAATATACCCATCTATCCTCTCATCTGCCTATTCACCCATTTTCCCACCCNTGATCACAAAGTACTGGTTGGAGGTAGACACTGAAACAACAGTAATGATAATAAATGCATGATTCCACAGTCTAGTGGGTGTTATGAATGAGAAGTACTAGGCACAATTCAAGTACAGTAAGACAAGAGAATTTAAATTGGGGAATCACAGAAACATCTAGGAAGAAGGAACCTTTAAGAAGAGACTGGTAGGATGAGTGGGGGGAGGGCAGGTGAGGAATGATAGAACAGGCCCAACATTACCTGTGGGAAGACCGATGGGAGACCTGCCCACTTTTTGACCTTTTATGATTGGCCTCAGAACAGTCATGGCACTTGAAGGTGTATCATTTAGCTTGCTAATGTATTACAATGAGTGTATAACGAGGATCAAGGTCTACTGGAAGTGGAATCTTCTGCCATCTTGGAGCTGCTGGTTGGTTCTAACCAGTTTTTGTCATATCCCATGACCATGCCATTCTTTTAAAGGTTGTTCTCTGCCCCCTTCCCTTTTGCTTCAACTGGAGATGTTTCAGAACTGAAGGAAGGTCTATGTAGCAGAAGTAGACTGAGGGAGGGACTGATAAGTCAAGAGAATCAGGCAGAGGCCTCATCATGCAGGACCCTGTGGTTGGGTAAAGACTTCGGATCCTACCCCAAATGCAAATGGAAACCACTGAAGAGTTTGAGGCATACAACTCATGCCAAGCCAGGGGAGGGACAAGAGTGAAATGCTTTTGGAAAGGGTTAAATGTGAAGTGATTTGTCTAAGACTGAGAAGGACTATGTACATAATTTTAAATGTTGGAGTAGCCACTTCAAACATCTTAGTGACACGCTGCCTGCTAATTCTTTTGTCTTTTCCCTCAAGTGACTGTGGCTCCGTTTCCAGTTAACAGAACCGTGTTAGTGCCCTTCATTACTACTTCAAGGTACTCGGGACTGCATGTTTAAATATATACTATGTCGGAGATTCCAGATGTTGAAGCTGGTTTTAGAAAAGGCAGAGGAACCAGAGATCAAATTGCCAACATTTGTTGGATCATAGAGAAAGCAGGAGAGTTCCAGAAACACATCTATTTCTGCTTTATTGACTATGCCAAAGCCTTTGACTGTGTGGATGACAATAAACTGTGGAAAATTCTGAAAGAGATGGGAATACTGGACCACCTGACCTGCCTCTGGAGAAATCTGTATGCAGGTCAGGAAGCAACAGTTAGAACTGAACATGGAGCATCAGACTGGTTCCAAATATGAAAAGGAGTATGTCAAGGCTGTATATTGTCACCCTGCTTATTTAACTTATATGCAGAGAACATCATGAGAAACACTGGGCTGAATGAAGCACAAGCTGGAATCAAGATTGCCGGGAGAAATATCAATAACCTCAGATATGCAGATGACACCACCCTTATGGCAGAAAGTGAAGAAGAACTAAAGAGCTTCTTGGTGAAAGTGAAAGTGGAGAGTGAAAAAGTTAGCTTAAAGCTGCTGCTGCTGCTAAGTCGCTTCAGTCGTGTCCAACTCTGTGCGACCCCATAGACGGCAGCCCACCAGGCTTCCCGTCCCTGGGATTCTCCAGGCAAGAGTGCTGGGGTGGGGTGCCATTGCCTTCTCCAAAGTAACTAGGGGGCTCACCACAACTGTTATCAGTTCAGCATTTGAGGAGATTGTGCATAAAGTGTGAAAGCATAAGCTCATTAGGTGAGATGTCCCCACACAGAGAGTAGTAGCACAGAGGTAAGCAGGAAGGAACAGCTCACATGATATGAATGAAGTTTTATGTGATTTTCTTGTACTGATGAAAAGCTGGGGGTCCCTACCCTGGCCACCCCTCCATGCCCATACCATTCCACGCTCCGCTTGTTTACTGTGTTCACCAGACTGATGCTGTTTCAGTTCCATAAACATGACAAGCTTCCTACCCTTTAGACTGACTTACTCCTTTTCCACTATGCTTTCCACTTTCTTGACACATTGAACTTGTCTGTGTATTTTGCTCTTGTTTATATATATACGTATATGTGTGTCTAGCCGTATAGATACGTAGATCCCTGTGTAGATATATCTGCATGGGGGTCTTAGTTGCAGCAGGTGGGATCTTTGTTGAGTCATGCAAGATCTTTTCTAGTGGTGCTTGGGCTCCAAGGGTTTAGTTGCCCCACAGCATGTGGGATCTTAGCTCCTTGACCAGGGAACTGAATCCACATCCCCTGCATTTCAAGGTGAGTTCTTAAGCAATAGACCATCTTTGTGCTTGGAGAGGAGTAGAGTCCCTCAAAATAGTCACCCTGGAAAGCCATGTACTTATTTACTGACACTATTCTGTGTAAACCATTTGGGACTTACCTTTAAAATCTATTTGTGAGGCATATCAGAAAACCCACTTTGTTAGCTCAGACTTCACTTTTGGCCTAAAGTGACAATAATGTTGAAAATGACACCCTACTTGGCTTTGGATAACATTTGTCTGTTTCCAAAAACCAAATTCATCTCTAACTGTTGGGTATCTTCAAAAGAATGAAACATAGACTCTGAAAGTGATTGAAAAGTGAGTCTTAGAACTGTGTTAGGCAAAAGCATTATATCCTTGGGATAAGTGAATACTCTTCTAATGTGGTTCATTTGAAAGTTTGCATATGCTTACTAGAAAAGAAACTTTATTGTCTTCAAGTCACATCTGGTAGACTCATTAGTGAGATGACTTAAAAAAACCTAATTTTACTCAAACTTACGGTAAGTAAGTACTTGCCCTCAACTTACACACACACACACACACACAAACACACACACACACGAAAAGCAGCTTTAATTGAATCTCTCAGATTCTAATTGAATCTCTCAGATTATCATATGTAATCTGCCTTCACTATGAAACAAATACGTGTAATTACTTTTTAGCCACTTGGTCATTGTAGACAAATAAAGATAAGAGGTGATTGTGGGAATAACTACAACGTGAGGGAAAAACATTTTGAACACTGTGGAGGCTGTTTCAGCTCCCACTCATGTCACTTTCTACTGACAGATAAGAAAGAAATAGAAGTAGAGTGATCTTGAAAAAATAAAACAGGATAATTTTGCTGATAGCTGGGTAACTACAAATGTTCATAATAGGAATAAATCAATGTAAACAAAAGACATTTTCATATTTTATCAGCTTTATTAGGTAATAGAAACAACAGAAAATCAAAACAATGGTCCAGCAAATTATGCAAAAAGAATATTCATCAAGCAACATTACTGAAGCAAAGTGAACATGATGTAATTTTTTCAGATTTATTTCAGTATCTGAGGCAGGAACTGTTAGCAGAACTTTTCAGCAGAATTTCATCTCCTGTATGGTTCATATTTCCCCTAAATTTGGCAATAATACCTTACACACTGTGGACTCAGTGGAAACAAATGAATGAGAGGCCATGGTNTTTTCAGATTTATTTCAGTATCTGAGGCAGGAACTGTTAGCAGAACTTTTCAGCAGAATTTCATCTCCTGTATGGTTCATATTTCCCCTAAATTTGGCAATAATACCTTACACACTGTGGACTCAGTGGAAACAAATGAATGAGAGGCCATGGTCTAAGCTCTTGGGCTAGAAGGAAATACATTTCCAGAAAAATACTCCAGGGGGAAGACATTTGTATCTAAGGTCATCTAGTTATCAACTGATGTGAAGCCTCAAAATGAACAGTTCTTTTCATTTCAATTCTAGCAGTATCTAGTTGAACCTGAGCAAGCTCACTGATTCTACAGCTTTCACTGGCAGCAAACGTCATATACCAACTAGACTCATAAACACACATATATTTCTTTTTCCCTTTAAAAAATTATCTACCTGTTAACTTTGTCAATCTCTAAACTTTTATTAGTTGGGTAAGTAATCAATATTGCTTGTGGAAACAATCTCTCATGAGATCTATTTAGAGATTCTTATTGTACTCTGACTCTTCTCCCTCTTTCAGAGAGCTAAGTATCAGTGGACTGAATTTTCATTAAATCTCTTGAAGAACTGTTTCAAATGCCTAGCTTACCTTACCATCTGTTAACCATATGACTGGGGAGGAGTGGAGGGGTGGGTGNTACATGAGTGAGACCACATAAGATGATGATAACTGCTAGGATAACAGTTTTGAAAAACGATGTCATGAGTCACTAGGGGTGAACAATTTTAAATAAGTGGTCAGGGATGGCCTCTCTGAGACAGTAACATTAGCCTGAGAGGCTGGAGATGCAGGTAGGTAGTTGGTGTTAAGGTTTTAATCATGGAAGGAGGTGATCTGATTTGCTTTCATTCTTTTTAGGATCCTTTAAATCAAACAAACAAGCAACATTTTCCTTGAGGGATTACCTACACAAGGTAAAGTAGAAAAGCATAATCATCCCAGGAATACAGCTTAGGATCTTTTCCTAAAGGAGACACCAACTGATCTCCACCCAGATCAAGAGACAGGAGCTTGCCAGCAGCCAGCCAGCTCCCTCACGCCCCTGCTAAGTCAACGCCCCGCCAAGAGGCGGCCATGGTTCTGACTCTGATCACCACAGAGAAAGTCTATTTTTGAATTTTATGCAAGTGAATCGTGTGGCACATATTCCTTTGTGTCTGGTTTCTTTCGGTCAACATTATGTGTGTGTGATTCACCCGTGTGGCCGTGATTCACCCTTTTTTACTGCCGTATAGGCATTGCTTCCATTCTCCCTAGGCTGGAAGGTGACCATTTTCTTCTTGGGGTCTGATCTCCATCAGACGTGGATACAGAGCGCACTGCGGCTAGACGAGGTGGGTTGGTTCTTGGTTTCCCCTTCAGCCAGCACCGGGCTTGTGCCTGGGTGGAACAAGTCAAAGCCTGCCCCCGTGTCAGGCCAAGTGGGGCTGAGCTGAGAATTCCCTGGGGACAGTTCAGGTGGTCTAGGTCTGAAACTGCTAAACCCCTCTGCTCCAGACCTGACACCTCCCCCGGGCTCCAGCCACCCCTCCACCCACCTCCCTGCTAACCAAGTTCAGGTGCTTGCGTTTGCCGAGCGCACAGTCCCTGGTGACCAGTGTGAGGGACGTCGCGGGAAATGCGAGGAGCAGCGGCAGGCCGCCAGGCAGTGACTCTACGCGCGAAAAATGTGCTCTTGGCTGGGTTCTCCTTCCTCTCTCCTCTCGGCCCTTCCAGGCGGCGAGGAGCTGGCAGGCCCGGGTGCAGATAACGGCGAGAGCCCCAGGCCCTCTTCTGTCATCACCTCCCCAACGTGAAACCCAAGATCTTGTTTATTTATGAGGAAATTCTGTTCTGCTGCTCGACAAATGGTGTACGGGGGCCAGGGCACAAGAAGCGCGGAGCCCGCGCCGCCAGGCCTCAGTACGCTGCCCCCTCTGTTGATCCAAGCTCGGAAGGATCACTGGCCGCCGCCGGGAGGCTGGCAGGACGCTCCCCAGATGGATGCTGGCGGGGCAGGGAGCAGGTCCTTCCTCCGTCCACTCCTTCCCCCTGCCTCACAGCTGAATCCCACTGCCTTCTCTGATGAAACTGTCGATGGAATGATCAGGAAACCACAGACAATAACAGCCTGGAGCCCAGTCTAATGAACCTGTCTCAAGACCAGCATNGCGCCGCCAGGCCTCAGTACGCTGCCCCCTCTGTTGATCCAAGCTCGGAAGGATCACTGGCCGCCGCCGGGAGGCTGGCAGGACGCTCCCCAGATGGATGCTGGCGGGGCAGGGAGCAGGTCCTTCCTCCGTCCACTCCTTCCCCCTGCCTCACAGCTGAATCCCACTGCCTTCTCTGATGAAACTGTCGATGGAATGATCAGGAAACCACAGACAATAACAGCCTGGAGCCCAGTCTAATGAACCTGTCTCAAGACCAGCATCAGCCCTTCTGGGGGACTCACTTCTTGCCTACCTTCCTGAAGGGTGAAATGAGATCATGTCAGCTCCCCAGAGATGGGAGAGAGAAAATACAATAAAAAATAAAGTCCCCACCATATGTCCAGGATGCAGATAAGCTACTTCTTTCAATCTGCCAACATCTCTGTCAGGTAGATATGAGTGTCCCAGTTCTCTGATGAGGGGCTGAAGTCCAGAGGGGTGAACTAACCCATCCAATGCTAGTAAGTATGAGAGAAGTGACTCAGACCCAGGATGAGCAGCTCTCAATGTGCCATCTGGGTAGAGTTGAGTTGAGCACCCACTCAGCAGGAATGAGTGTCTAGCTGTGGCAAACTATATATGGAATTGTTTCGTGTCTGTCTGGGAATCTGTTTTCTTTCCATCGTGCCCCCTGCATCTTCCAGTGAAGTGTCTTTTAACAATATGTTTGAGGATGAGACGATAAGCAGCGAGAAAACATCCACTTGACGATGAAGATTGTTCATTTTAAATGCCACTTACAGTTTAGATTGATCTGGTTGAAAAGCTTGGCATGAGCACAGCCTTCATCATCCAAACAAGGGTCCCTTGCTGACCCCGAATCTTCTGTGGACGCCTCACGTGCATGGGTTTAGTTTGTGACCATGAAGTTGCAAAACAAATGTGTGTTTGTGAAATTGATCCGTCACTCATCGAACTGCCTCCAATAAGGGGGAACATTTTTGATTACAGAAGCAAGACCAAGTACATCAGCTCTGAATGAAGAAAGTATAAATGGGTTAAATGCCTCTATCCAAAGACAAGACCTGATGGGACTTCCCCGGGGGTCCAGAGGTTAAGACTTTGCCTTTCAGTGCAGGAAGTCCAGGTTTGATGCCTGGTTAGGGAGCCAAAATCCCACATGTCTTGTGGCCAAAAAAAAAAAAAAAACCCAAACCTAAAATAGAAGCAATGTTGTAACAAATTCAATAAATATTTTTAAAAATCACCTTATATTGTCCTTTTTAAAAAAGACAAACTTTTAAGCCTCAGAAAAACAAACAGGGTCATTCTTTTTTCCTTACAACTTTGAAAATGTACCTCCCACTGAACCCCAAATCTTTCAGGACCTATTCCCATCTTTCCCAATCTATGTGGACCATTACAGCTTTGATTTCTCTGAAATATCAGCCTGCTTTGTTTTTATTATAGAATATTCCAGACATACTTAAAATTATCCAAAAAGATAATAGGATACCCAGTGATCTACCGCTGAGATTTAATAGATGTTGACATTTGCCTTTGTGTTTCCCGTCTTTTTCCAGGGCTCTGTCCCTCCCCTCCCAGAAGTAATGTGAAAATGGCATGTATAGTAAGTTCCATGCAAGTTTAATACCTTTTTTACATATGGATATGTGCACAAATTATATCTGAAATTGTTTTGTGTTTTTAGAACTTATCCAAATAATAGCATGTAATGGATATCTTTTTGCAACTTGCTTTTTTTGAGACATGGAGAAGTCTCAGACTAATTTTAACTGTCATGTAGTACTCACTGGGTAAATAGCAGGTTGCTTATCTGTTTACGCATGATGGACAACTGTTTGCACTTTTTAAAAAGTCACAAACAGCGCTTTGTCATATTTCCTGGTGCACTCAAGCTAGTATTTCTCTGGAAGAAGAATTTCTTAGTTGGGCTGATCTTAACACTTACCTGATGTCTGTTATCTGCCCTCTACTTTCCTCTCTAAGGATGCAGTTAAACAGGGCTTCGTGAGTAGGATTCGAGCTGGGGCCTGAAGCAAGAGAAGCTGTGATGCTGGCCAGGACCGGAGGCCGCCGATCCTGGTCACACGGTGGTGTGCCTTGCCACACTGTTCACCATTAATTAATCCCGAGGGCAGAAGCGCGCATCTGTTACTATGTTAATAGCTGAGAGCTTGAGGGAGCCATTCTTTTTTTTCTGATCACATCCTCAGTTTGTTCTGTTGGCAGTATTAATTCTTGTTCTAAATCCCATTTTAGAGCTGAAAACCAATGGTTTCTAAGCCTGGCTGTGTGTTGTAAGCCTTCCAGGGAGACATTTAAAATACACACTTTATTGAGAAAGTGTATACCTGGAGATCCAGGTTCCGTGGGTCTGGAACAGGGCCTGGGAATCTGTACTTTTTAAAACCCCCCCAGGTGTATACCCTGAGGAAACCAAAATTGAAAAAGACACGTGTACCCAAATGTTCACTGCAGCACTATTTACAAAAGCTAGAACATGGGAACAACCTAGATGTCCATCAACAGATGAATGCATAAAGAGGCTGTGGTACATATATACAATGGAATATTACTCAGCCATGAAAAGGGATTCATTTGACTCAGTTCTAAGGAAGTGGATGGACCTAGAGCCTATTATACGAAGTGAAGTAAATCAGAAAGAGAAAAACAAGTACGATATATTAATGCATACACATGGAACCTAGAATGATGGTACTGATGAGCCTGTTTGCAAGGCAGCAGTAGAGACACAGACATGGAGAGCAGACTTGTGGACGCAGTGGGGAAAGGAGAGGGTGGGGCGAATGGAGAGAGGAGCTTTGAAACGTGTACACTGCCATGTACAAAGCAGACAGCCAGTGGGAATTTGCCGTGTGACTCAGGGAGCTCAAACCAGGGCTCTGTAATAACCTCGAGGGGTGGNAAATCACTGAGAGAACCATGAGGCCATTCTCTCACAGCAGGAGCTGGGGGTAAAGAGATAAGTAAACCAGGAAGGACAAGTATCAGGCCCCGTGGTCTCCGCTCCCCAGTCACGTCTCCAAGGTAAGTGTTGCCAGCTGACCACAGCCGTCCGCAGCTTCAGATTCCCTTTGAATCTGTTCTCTGAGACTGCAGTCACTTACTGTCCACACGTGGCTGCTGAGCATTTGAATGCAGCTGTTGTTCAGTCGCTACGTCGTATCCGACTCTTTGCGACCTCATGTACTGCGTCACGCCAGGCTTCCCTGTCCCTCGCCATCTTCCGGAGTTTGCCCAGGTTCATGTCCATCGAGTCAGTGATGCCATCCAACCATCTCATCCTCTGCGAATGCAGCTGCTGCCACTAAAAAACAGAATTTTTAATTAATTTACTTTTAACAATGCATCACCCAGTTGTTGGAAAATTTTACATACGTTTGGATTAACTCGGAAATGCAAGTCTACTTCAACTATAACTTTCATGAACTCTAAATAAACAGCAAGTATTTCTCATGGAAACAGCCTCTGGTGTAATAATAATCTCCACGTGGAATTTTGAAGTCTCAGTCTGGCAAATACAATACAAAACATCTCATTAATAATTTTTATACTGATTGTATGTTGAAGAGATAATATTTGGATACATTGGGTTAAATGAGGCTTCCCAGGTGGCACTAGCAGTAAAGAACCCGCCTGACAATGCAGGAAACGTAAGAGACCTGGGTTCGATCCCTGGGCTGGGAAGATCCTTGGAGAAGGAAATGCAACCCACTCCATTATTCTTTGCTGGAGAATCCCATAGACAGAGGAGCCTGGCAGGCTACAGTCCATGGGGTCACACACAACTGAAGCAACTTAGCACACATGGCTTAAATGAAATACTTTGTTTTGGTCATACCACGTGGCCTGCAGGATCTTAATCCCTCAACCAGGGATTTGAACCTAGGCCACAGCCATGAAAGTGCCAAGTCCTAGCCACTGAGCCACCAGGGAATTCCCTGAAACACGCTTCTGAAATTAATTTCTCCTATTAATTTTTTTAATGTACTCACTAGAAAATTTTAAATTAATGTGTTTCCCATAACAATTGTATTGGTCTGACCTACTCTGAACAGAACACTGTAGGCAGCCACGACTAATTTATCAGAGCTGGCACCCTGACATACAATCTGCTTGCCGTCTGTGTATAAGGCATAGCCCCTGCTTAGTGGAACTGTCAGGATAATGTGGGGAGAGCTGCAGTAGAGGTGTGCAAGGCACGTGGGGGCAGGATGCTGGATCGATTGCTTCTGCCTCGCAGGAAGTTCATGGGACCCTTTTACACAGTGGCTTTTGAATGCATGCCTGAGCAGGGGAAGGGCTTTATAAGCAGAGGGAACAGCTCAAGGAGAGGCTCAGAGGTGTGAGAGTGCCCAGCAGGTGACTAAATGGGGTGCGGTTGAGTATGGCAGCTTTGGGCTCAGTGGGAGCATCAGCTGAAGATGCGTGAGCTCTGTTCCTACATGTTCAGAGGCAGAAAGGAAGAGCACAGCGCTGGCCCACAGCCCGTGGCTGACACTTCACGTATCCCTCTTGGTGCTCCCCATCCCACCTCCCAGGTTGTTGATGAAGCTGGAGACACAGATGTGCAGAAAGGGGAACAAATCCCAAAGCTTTGAAAACCCCCCAAATCCTCAAACTTTGAGAATAGGCTACCAGAGCTAGGGGTAGATCAGAGGTAGAAACTGGTTCATGTGTAGGAGTCAAGCTGGAGTTCCCTAGAGGCTCATGCTTTGACTCCATAGGTGGCTCATTAGTTTTATCCATCGATCCATTCATCTTTCAATGTCTACTAAGTAGCTACTTGAGGGGAATGAATTATAGCAGCTACAAAGGCAAAAAAAAGCACAGTTTACCAAGACTGGGAACTCAAGACACACTCATTAAAAATTTAACCAATATTGGGCTCCCTTGGTGGCTCAGTGGTAAGGAATCTGCCTGCCAATGCAGGGGACACGGAGTCAATCCCCGGTCTGGGAAGACCCCCCACGCCATGGAGCAACTGAGCCCACGCACCACAGCTACTGAAAGCACGCTCCCTAGGGCCTGGGCTTCACGGGAGAAACCTCCACAGTGAGCAGCCCAAGCAGCGCAGCTAGAGAAGGGCCCCTGCCCCCCGCAGCCAGGGAGAAGCTGGGCCAGCAGTACAGACCCAGAACAGACGGAAATAAATAAAACTGCTTTGAAAATTTAACATGTATTACCAAAGAACCTAGTATAAATCCAGTACAAATGGGCCATAAATACTTTCCAAGGCATGCACAAAGATGTTCGTTACATTATTGTTTATAACAGTAAAAACTAGAAACACAGCTTAAGCGTCTGCTGATGGGCAGCAGCCAATCAACCAGGGTATGTCACCACTAAATGTTTGCTTTTTGCTGAGAAAACAGAAGGATGAATGGATGGATAACTACAAGTTCAGAGTAGAGTGTAAAAGAAGTTGAAACAGGAAGATTAGGAAAAGAATCATGGAGGAGGTCCTGGGAGAAAATACCTGGCACATGGTACAAACTCAGTAAATGTTATTCATATAAACTAAGTTCCCCCAAAGCATCTAGTGAAATAACCCTTCCAACTCAAGGACCTCCAGGACTGTCCAAAGGACCCCATGTGTGCCATGAACGCATCCCCTAGCTCTTCACTAACTCTTGTGACTGTTGCTTGTAAATCCTACAGATGCAAAAGTTGCATGGGGGATCGTGGTAATAATGGGAGAACAATTCACTCTTTGAGTCCTACAGGAGGACTACTCAGACCCCCATGAATTATAGAACTTTCGCTTCTATTGACAACCTGCTTCTAGTGTTTTGCTGAACTCAGAGATAAGTCCAGGGACTTGGATCTGTCTCTTATACACATCTCATCTTTTTTTTTTTTAGTACAGTTGCTTTATGATGCTGTGTTACTTCTGCTGTACACTAAAGTCAGCCAGCTATATTTACGCATATATCCCCTCACTCTCGAGCTTCTCTCCTGCATGGGCATCTTAACAGTCCTCCTGTGAGAAAACTCAGCCTCAGAAAGGTGGGGTCACTTGAACTAGGGTCACATGACCACTCAATTGAGCTTGGAGAACTTCTTCCCCCAGGCCTTGGTCCCTTCCACAACTTCACGTGTATTCTAGCTCCTTCTTCAGGGTGAGGTCAATGCATATAATAGCAATAAATAGTAATAAAAGCCAGCAACAATACAGCCCCTCCCTGGAGGGAGGGAAGCCCTGCCCCAGGACTGGAACAACGACCAGTTTCTCGAGACCCTCCTTCCAGGAGCAGAAGGAGCCGGAGCGTCTCGACTGGGCCTTCAAGCAGCTCGTCCGGCTCTAAGTTAGCGGCACCACGCTGCCTCCCTGCCCACTCCTGGCCTGTGTCCTCCGCGCTGCTCTCTGGCCAGTGCCAGAGCCGGCTGCCATGTGCTCATCTGGTGCTGTCAACCCCCTTCTCGAAAACTGCCAGGACTCCCTATCACCGTTTCCCTCTCTAGGTAAGAAAACTCAGAGTGTGCCAGCTCTCAGCACATCCCAAATCACTGAGAGAACCATGAGGCCATTCTCTCACAGCAGGAGCTGGGGGTAAAGAGATAAGTAAACCAGGAAGGACAAGTATCAGGCCCCGTGGTCTCCGCTCCCCAGTCACGTCTCCAAGGTAAGTGTTGCCAGCTGACCACAGCCGTCCGCAGCTTCAGATTCCCTTTGAATCTGTTCTCTGAGACTGCAGTCACTTACTGTCCACACGTGGCTGCTGAGCATTTGAATGCAGCTGTTGTTCAGTCGCTACGTCGTATCCGACTCTTTGCGACCTCATGTACTGCGTCACGCCAGGCTTCCCTGTCCCTCGCCATCTTCCGGAGTTTGCCCAGGTTCATGTCCATCGAGTCAGTGATGCCATCCAACCATCTCATCCTCTGCGAATGCAGCTGCTGCCACTAAAAAACAGAATTTTTAATTAATTTACTTTTAACAATGCATCACCCAGTTGTTGGAAAATTTTACATACGTTTGGATTAACTCGGAAATGCAAGTCTACTTCAACTATAACTTTCATGAACTCTAAATAAACAGCAAGTATTTCTCATGGAAACAGCCTCTGGTGTAATAATAATCTCCACGTGGAATTTTGAAGTCTCAGTCTGGCAAATACAATACAAAACATCTCATTAATAATTTTTATACTGATTGTATGTTGAAGAGATAATATTTGGATACATTGGGTTAAATGAGGCTTCCCAGGTGGCACTAGCAGTAAAGAACCCGCCTGACAATGCAGGAAACGTAAGAGACCTGGGTTCGATCCCTGGGCTGGGAAGATCCTTGGAGAAGGAAATGCAACCCACTCCATTATTCTTTGCTGGAGAATCCCATAGACAGAGGAGCCTGGCAGGCTACAGTCCATGGGGTCACACACAACTGAAGCAACTTAGCACACATGGCTTAAATGAAATACTTTGTTTTGGTCATACCACGTGGCCTGCAGGATCTTAATCCCTCAACCAGGGATTTGAACCTAGGCCACAGCCATGAAAGTGCCAAGTCCTAGCCACTGAGCCACCAGGGAATTCCCTGAAACACGCTTCTGAAATTAATTTCTCCTATTAATTTTTTTAATGTACTCACTAGAAAATTTTAAATTAATGTGTTTCCCATAACAATTGTATTGGTCTGACCTACTCTGAACAGAACACTGTAGGCAGCCACGACTAATTTATCAGAGCTGGCACCCTGACATACAATCTGCTTGCCGTCTGTGTATAAGGCATAGCCCCTGCTTAGTGGAACTGTCAGGATAATGTGGGGAGAGCTGCAGTAGAGGTGTGCAAGGCACGTGGGGGCAGGATGCTGGATCGATTGCTTCTGCCTCGCAGGAAGTTCATGGGACCCTTTTACACAGTGGCTTTTGAATGCATGCCTGAGCAGGGGAAGGGCTTTATAAGCAGAGGGAACAGCTCAAGGAGAGGCTCAGAGGTGTGAGAGTGCCCAGCAGGTGACTAAATGGGGTGCGGTTGAGTATGGCAGCTTTGGGCTCAGTGGGAGCATCAGCTGAAGATGCGTGAGCTCTGTTCCTACATGTTCAGAGGCAGAAAGGAAGAGCACAGCGCTGGCCCACAGCCCGTGGCTGACACTTCACGTACCCCTCTTGGTGCTCCCCATCCCACCTCCCAGGTTGTTGATGAAGCTGGAGACACAGATGTGCAGAAAGGGGAACAAATCCCAAAGCTTTGAAAACCCCCCAAATCCTCAAACTTTGAGAATAGGCTACCAGAGCTAGGGGTAGATCAGAGGTAGAAACTGGTTCATGTGTAGGAGTCAAGCTGGAGTTCCCTAGAGGCTCATGCTTTGACTCCATAGGTGGCTCATTAGTTTTATCCATCGATCCATTCATCTTTCAATGTCTACTAAGTAGCTACTTGAGGGGAATGAATTATAGCAGCTACAAAGGCAAAAAAAAGCACAGTTTACCAAGACTGGGAACTCAAGACACACTCATTAAAAATTTAACCAATATTGGGCTCCCTTGGTGGCTCAGTGGTAAGGAATCTGCCTGCCAATGCAGGGGACACGGAGTCAATCCCCGGTCTGGGAAGACCCCCCACGCCATGGAGCAACTGAGCCCACGCACCACAGCTACTGAAAGCACGCTCCCTAGGGCCTGGGCTTCACGGGAGAAACCTCCACAGTGAGCAGCCCAAGCAGCGCAGCTAGAGAAGGGCCCCTGCCCCCCGCAGCCAGGGAGAAGCTGGGCCAGCAGTACAGACCCAGAACAGACGGAAATAAATAAAACTGCTTTGAAAATTTAACATGTATTACCAAAGAACCTAGTATAAATCCAGTACAAATGGGCCATAAATACTTTCCAAGGCATGCACAAAGATGTTCGTTACATTATTGTTTATAACAGTAAAAACTAGAAACACAGCTTAAGCGTCTGCTGATGGGCAGCAGCCAATCAACCAGGGTATGTCACCACTAAATGTTTGCTTTTTGCTGAGAAAACAGAAGGATGAATGGATGGATAACTACAAGTTCAGAGTAGAGTGTAAAAGAAGTTGAAACAGGAAGATTAGGAAAAGAATCATGGAGGAGGTCCTGGGAGAAAATACCTGGCACATGGTACAAACTCAGTAAATGTTATTCATATAAACTAAGTTCCCCCAAAGCATCTAGTGAAATAACCCTTCCAACTCAAGGACCTCCAGGACTGTCCAAAGGACCCCATGTGTGCCATGAACGCATCCTCTAGCTCTTCACTAACTCTTGTGACTGTTGCTTGTAAATCCTACAGATGCAAAAGTTGCATGGGGGATCGTGGTAATAATGGGAGAACAATTCACTCTTTGAGTCCTACAGGAGGACTACTCAGACCCCCATGAATTATAGAACTTTCGCTTCTATTGACAACCTGCTTCTAGTGTTTTGCTGAACTCAGAGATAAGTCCAGGGACTTGGATTAAAGACAGACAGTGTCCTGGTGCCTTTCTGAAGAGTCCCCAGGTGAACCCTCTGTGTCCTTCTCTCTCCCAGGCAACTTCTCATTCCTCCAGTCTACTAAGTGAAAGCCCTTGTTACCTTTGAAATGAGTCCCTCCTTGGTCAGGGGTTCTCAGCCTCTCAGTTCAGGGGATCCATGATAATAAAGAGCTTTGACTCTGAAAGACTTTCAACGGGCATAGACTTCTTTACTTTCAACTCAATGTTGGGAAGTCCCAAAGGGAGGATTTATATGCTCATTCCATAAATGAAGACCCTTCAGGCCTTGGCTGGGAAGCTGTGTGCCTAAAGGTACAGTCAAGAGCCAAATTTGGAAAGAAGAACACGGGAGTATGTGCCTGGGATTACCCACACCATTGCCAGGAAAGCTACAGGAGTTCTAGCTTGACCTTTAGGATCTGAAGCTTGTAATGAGGGGTAGATAACTAGCGGTTACTCACTATTTATTTACCCTCTGCGTGTGTGTGTGCTAAGTCACTTTAGTTGTGTCCAGCTCTTTGCAACGCCATGGACTGTGGCCACCAGGCTTTTCTGTCCATAGGATTCTCCAGGTAAGAATACTGGAGTGGGTTGTTATGCCCTCCTCCAAGGGATCTTCCCGACACAGGGATCGAACCTGCACCTCTTGCTTCTCCTGCATTGACAGACAGGTTCTTTACCACTGTCTCCACCTTGGAAACCCTGTGTGCTGTGGGAAGCCCTACTAACACAGAAAACCTTCCCCAGAAAATGACCACTCCCCCTTTGCATGGATTCTTGGTGGATAAACAAATTCAGGTGCTGACCTACCAATGAGAAAGCCAAAGGGCTGTGTCCTTTCTCTCATAGACCTGCTATGGTAGTGGACACGTATACGGCAGCCAGCCTGAACCCCCCATCAGGGCTCTGGATCTTGGTATGACAGCCAGCCTGAACCCCCCATCAGGGCTCTGGATCTTGGTATGACAGCCAGCCTGAACCCCCCATCAGGGCTCTGGATCTTGGTGTGACAAGGAAAGGACAATGGCAGCAGAGCAGTGGCTGAGTTCGCAGGGCCTGCTGCAGGAAGGCCACCACGGTTCCTAGAGATGCCGCCAATGGATGGCGGTCTTCCCTCCTGGGCCTGCTCCTCCCGTAACCCATCAAGTCTGGTTCTGCAGCATTCTTCTAAGGGGCTGCCCAGCCAACACTGCTAGCCAGCCGTGGTCTCTGTTGCTTGCAACCAGTGAATGCCGAAGAGACAGACGTAGAGTAAGCATTCAATGAGTATTTGTTGAATGTGTGCATGAAAAGGCGAGGAAACAAGTATAGCTATGAAGGAATGTAATAATGAATGAATAATGAGAATGCCTCTCTACGCCCTCATCTCACCACTCTTACAAGGAACTTTGTTTCAGCAACTTGGTGTTTCCGGCTCCCTCCGTCCACGTGCTGTTCTACATGTCACAGGCTGTTCCCTCTACAGAGAGGAAGGAGATGATTCTCCTCTCCTCCTCTTGTGACTCTCTGTTTAAACATCTTTTTCTGATGTGGACCATTTTTAGTCTTTGTTGAGATCCTTTGTTAGGATATTTTTTCTATTGTTTTCGTCCTGGTTTGGGGCCTTATTGGAAGGTGAAGTCTTAACTGCTGAACTGCCAGAGAAGTTCCATTTTTGGTGGGGAGTGGGGGAAGGGAATGTGGACCATTTTTAAAGTTTTCACTTTGGTATCTCTTAATCTTCATTCTCAGTCCTTTACTTAGGGAAGCCCCCTGGCTTCCCCAAACCACGACTGCATTAGGCCTTCTTATAGTCTCTCTTGCATATACATGGGTGTTTTCTATCAAAGCACTTGTCTCAGTAGATTAAACACTTTCGTGTCATCATTGGATTAACATGAATCTCTCTAGACTCTAATCTCCATGAAGGCAGGAATGATGCCTTTTTGCTTAAACTCTATCTCTATACCTAGGCCAGTGCTTGGAAGGCAGCGAGTAAGCAAATAAATGTAAATATCTGTTTCAGAAGTAAATAAACAGGCATGACCTTTGGAAGGAAAGAACAGGAGATGCTGACCTCAATAAGCACTCAATAAATGCCTGTGGTTGAACTTGAACTTGACGACTCAAGCCCAGGCACAGGGTCGGTTTTTAGGGATTAGCTGATTAACATTGGGTTGGCCTGAGGTGGAGGTGAGGGAGGGAAGTGGAAAGCTGGAAAGACAGTGGCTCAGGAGGAGCTAGGAGAGAGCCAATCTCTTCCTCTGTTCTTAGCCCACACCAGGTGTCCCGGCGCCCAGTGTGCTGCCTGTTCTCTCAGGCATTGGCAAACCTGCCCTGGGTATGAAACAGCCTACGCTCCCCCTCCTCTCTGCCTGAAAGAAGGAGCGCCCACAGGCTCCCCCTTTGCTGGAGCCCGTCCCGGTGAATCATCTTTCCAGACACATCAGGTCTCCAAGTGGAAAATGGCCCCACAGGCTGGCCCACTGCCTTTCACTTGGGGTCAGGAGCCCCCGAGCAGGATCTCAAGGCCCAGGCCCCGGGGTCTTGGACCTGCCTGGCTCCCCACACTCCTCCTTTCCAGGAGGGTGACTCATCTCTGCAGGGCCCGGGATGACTCTGGTTGGCATCGCGAGCGGCTGATGAAGTCACATGCTCCTGGGAACCAATCCCCCAGTCGGAGGAGGAGGAGGCAGGCCCGGGGGTGGGAGAGGGGGCAAGAAAAGAAACCTAGTTCTGAATTTTAACAATTTGTGAAAGAAAATGAGTTGCGCTCATGCTGGCTGTCACTAACTTAGAATGGTGGGGCTGCTTTCACTCCAGTACCTAATAAATAACTTTTGATTTAGTTTCCAGGCATTGACTGCACACTTCAAAGGGCCTCCGCAGGGAGGAAATGAGCTTCTCCCTCCGTGCCCTCCACACTCAGGTGAGGACTGAGGTCACCAGCTGGAGGGGTTCACCACGGGTGGGGCCCAGCCGACTCACTGGGCAACTGACAGGCTTCCTGACTTACTGACTGGCTGAAGAGCTGGTCAGCTGGCAAGCTGATGGAGAGCCTGACCCCCAGGCTGACCGACAGGTGAGAAAGCCCGGTGATGGTAGAGCCAATGAAGTGGCTGATACACCAGCAAACAGACGGCCCAACTGATAGTCGAGGGGACTCCTGACCAGCCAGCAGACCAACAGCCCACTCAGTGACTGCAGGTGGACTGTAGGTTAACCTGCCTGCCTCCCCAGAAGCCGAGATGACCAGCTGACCAAGTGACCAGCAGGCTGGTGAATCTACCCACTCGCATACTGGCAGAAGAGTGTGGGAAGGAAAAGAGCATCTGGTGAGGGACCAGCTAAGCAACCACTGACCAGCATAGTAGAAAGGGCCTGACCCAGGACTCCACTTGATGAGGACTGCTCTCCAAAGGAAGGTCAGAGACAGTAAGAAAGGGGTGCGTGTGTGCACACGCACGTGCATTCAGGCACTCACTCATGCCTGACTCTTTACAACCCATGGGCCATAGCCCACCAGGCTCCTCTGTCCATGGAACTGTCCAGGCAAGAATACTGGGTTGGGTTGCCATCTTCTTCTCCAGGGGATCTTCCCGACCCAGGGATCGAACCCACATCCCTTGTGTCTCCTGTATTGGCAGGTGGATTCCTTACCAATGTGCCACCTGGGAAGCCCAAGCAGATGTGAGAAAAGACAAAAAGCTAAAATGTCCACTACTCAGTGAGGACTCTGGTGATTAGGTTGGAGGTAACCCAACTTGGTTGATGTCTAGAGTTGCATAAAGAGACTTGGAGACTTCAACCCAAGATCAAGGTATGGTTTCGCTGCTTAGGTATCTCTTGTGATGCCTGAGTCAGATAAGCAAATGAGTAAGTAAGTTCAGTCATGGCCTCTCTGGAACACCATTCTGACCCTCCTTCTATATTCCCATCAGGAACTCAGCAGACTCACGCGTTCTCCTACAGCTGTAGACATGGGGACATAAAATGCAGTCACGATGCTGTTCTGGTCATAGGATTATAAATGATTATTTTTCCTTTCATTTTCTAATTATATCCTGTAGTGGGGCTGTATTATTTTGCAATGGAAAAATCACATTTATAGTTTTAAAGGAAAAAATAAAACAAATTTAGTCCCTTCCTCTCTCTTGCTCCATACTCAATAAATATTTCTTGATTTATGGATCAAAGGAGTCTTCAAGACTTGCCTTCTTTTTTTTAAACTTTTTAATGTCAACATGGTTTACTGAATGCCTCCTAGTCATTTCTCTCTTTTTCCTAGATTACTAGAACCATCTTCACAGCCTTTCTTGTTTAAGTCTGTTCTTTATACAGATACGAAAAGAATTTCTATCACATTCCTCCTTCTCAAGAACTTCCAGGGGTTTCCAAGAATTTGTTTGATTATAAACTTCTCTTTCTTAACATATAATCAAAGGACTTTGATTAATTAGTCCTCTCTCTTGCATATATCTATCCATATCCATCCTAAAACGATTACACACACACGTGCATGCAGACACAAACACTAGCTCTCGCCCTATTCTGACTTCTCATCACAGCCTCT
>SJYV01041180.1:149600-172464 GCA_006410875.1 Neotragus pygmaeus | reverse complement strand
CAGCCAGCCTGAACCCCCCATCAGGGCTCTGGATCTTGGTATGACAGCCAGCCTGAACCCCCCATCAGGGCTCTGGATCTTGGTATGACAGCCAGCCTGAACCCCCCATCAGGGCTCTGGATCTTGGTGTGACAAGGAAAGGACAATGGCAGCAGAGCAGTGGCTGAGTTCGCAGGGCCTGCTGCAGGAAGGCCACCACGGTTCCTAGAGATGCCGCCAATGGATGGCGGTCTTCCCTCCTGGGCCTGCTCCTCCCGTAACCCATCAAGTCTGGTTCTGCAGCATTCTTCTAAGGGGCTGCCCAGCCAACACTGCTAGCCAGCCGTGGTCTCTGTTGCTTGCAACCAGTGAATGCCGAAGAGACAGACGTAGAGTAAGCATTCAATGAGTATTTGTTGAATGTGTGCATGAAAAGGCGAGGAAACAAGTATAGCTATGAAGGAATGTAATAATGAATGAATAATGAGAATGCCTCTCTACGCCCTCATCTCACCACCCTTACAAGGAACTTTGTTTCAGCAACTTGGTGTTTCCGGCTCCCTCCGTCCACGTGCTGTTCTACATGTCACAGGCTGTTCCCTCTACAGAGAGGAAGGAGATGATTCTCCTCTCCTCCTCTTGTGACTCTCTGTTTAAACATCTTTTTCTGATGTGGACCATTTTTAGTCTTTGTTGAGATCCTTTGTTAGGATATTTTTTCTATTGTTTTCGTCCTGGTTTGGGGCCTTATTGGAAGGTGAAGTCTTAACTGCTGAACTGCCAGAGAAGTTCCATTTTTGGTGGGGAGTGGGGGAAGGGAATGTGGACCATTTTTAAAGTTTTCACTTTGGTATCTCTTAATCTTCATTCTCAGTCCTTTACTTATTAGGGAAGCCCCCTGGCTTCCCCAAACCACGACTGCATTAGGCCTTCTTATAGTCTCTCTTGCATATACATGGGTGTTTTCTATCAAAGCACTTGTCTCAGTAGATTAAACACTTTCGTGTCATCATTGGATTAACATGAATCTCTCTAGACTCTAATCTCCATGAAGGCAGGAATGATGCCTTTTTGCTTAAACTCTATCTCTATACCTAGGCCAGTGCTTGGAAGGCAGCGAGTAAGCAAATAAATGTAAATATCTGTTTCAGAAGTAAATAAACAGGCATGACCTTTGGAAGGAAAGAACAGGAGATGCTGACCTCAATAAGCACTCAATAAATGCCTGTGGTTGAACTTGAACTTGACGACTCAAGCCCAGGCACAGGGTCGGTTTTTAGGGATTAGCTGATTAACATTGGGTTGGCCTGAGGTGGAGGTGAGGGAGGGAAGTGGAAAGCTGGAAAGACAGTGGCTCAGGAGGAGCTAGGAGAGAGCCAATCTCTTCCTCTGTTCTTAGCCCACACCAGGTGTCCCGGCGCCCAGTGCGCTGCCTGTTCTCTCAGGCATTGGCAAACCTGCCCTGGGTATGAAACAGCCTACGCTCCCCCTCCTCTCTGCCTGAAAGAAGGAGCGCCCACAGGCTCCCCCTTTGCTGGAGCCCGTCCCGGTGAATCATCTTTCCAGACACATCAGGTCTCCAAGTGGAAAATGGCCCCACAGGCTGGCCCACTGCCTTTCACTTGGGGTCAGGAGCCCCCGAGCAGGATCTCAAGGCCCAGGCCCCGGGGTCTTGGACCTGCCTGGCTCCCCACACTCCTCCTTTCCAGGAGGGTGACTCATCTCTGCAGGGCCCGGGATGACTCTGGTTGGCATCGCGAGCGGCTGATGAAGTCACATGCTCCTGGGAACCAATCCCCCAGTCGGAGGAGGAGGAGGCAGGCCCGGGGGTGGGAGAGGGGGCAAGAAAAGAAACCTAGTTCTGAATTTTAACAATTTGTGAAAGAAAATGAGTTGCGCTCATGCTGGCTGTCACTAACTTAGAATGGTGGGGCTGCTTTCACTCCAGTACCTAATAAATAACTTTTGATTTAGTTTCCAGGCATTGACTGCACACTTCAAAGGGCCTCCGCAGGGAGGAAATGAGCTTCTCCCTCCGTGCCCTCCACACTCAGGTGAGGACTGAGGTCACCAGCTGGAGGGGTTCACCACGGGTGGGGCCCAGCCGACTCACTGGGCAACTGACAGGCTTCCTGACTTACTGACTGGCTGAAGAGCTGGTCAGCTGGCAAGCTGATGGAGAGCCTGACCCCCCAGGCTGACCGACAGGTGAGAAAGCCCGGTGATGGTAGAGCCAATGAAGTGGCTGATACACCAGCAAACAGACGGCCCAACTGATAGTCGAGGGGACTCCTGACCAGCCAGCAGACCAACAGCCCACTCAGTGACTGCAGGTGGACTGTAGGTTAACCTGCCTGCCTCCCCAGAAGCCGAGATGACCAGCTGACCAAGTGACCAGCAGGCTGATGAATCTACCCACTCGCATACTGGCAGAAGAGTGTGGGAAGGAAAAGAGCATCTGGTGAGGGACCAGCTAAGCAACCACTGACCAGCATAGTAGAAAGGGCCTGACCCAGGACTCCACTTGATGAGGACTGCTCTCCAAAGGAAGGTCAGAGACAGTAAGAAAGGGGTGCGTGTGTGCACACGCACGTGCATTCAGGCACTCACTCATGCCTGACTCTTTACAACCCATGGGCCATAGCCCACCAGGCTCCTCTGTCCATGGAACTGTCCAGGCAAGAATACTGGGTTGGGTTGCCATCTTCTTCTCCAGGGGATCTTCCCGACCCAGGGATCGAACCCACATCCCTTGTGTCTCCTGTATTGGCAGGTGGATTCCTTACCAATGTGCCACCTGGGAAGCCCAAGCAGATGTGAGAAAAGACAAAAAGCTAAAATGTCCACTACTCAGTGAGGACTCTGGTGATTAGGTTGGAGGTAACCCAACTTGGTTGATGTCTAGAGTTGCATAAAGAGACTTGGAGACTTCAACCCAAGATCAAGGTATGGTTTCGCTGCTTAGGTATCTCTTGTGATGCCTGAGTCAGATAAGCAAATGAGTAAGTAAGTTCAGTCATGGCCTCTCTGGAACACCATTCTGACCCTCCTTCTATATTCCCATCAGGAACTCAGCAGACTCACGCGTTCTCCTACAGCTGTAGACATGGGGACATAAAATGCAGTCACGATGCTGTTCTGGTCATAGGATTATAAATGATTATTTTTCCTTTCATTTTCTAATTATATCCTGTAGTGGGGCTGTATTATTTTGCAATGGAAAAATCACATTTATAGTTTTAAAGGAAAAAATAAAACAAATTTAGTCCCTTCCTCTCTCTTGCTCCATACTCAATAAATATTTCTTGATTTATGGATCAAAGGAGTCTTCAAGACTTGCCTTCTTTTTTTTAAACTTTTTAATGTCAACATGGTTTACTGAATGCCTCCTAGTCATTTCTCTCTTTTTCCTAGATTACTAGAACCATCTTCACAGCCTTTCTTGTTTAAGTCTGTTCTTTATACAGATACGAAAAGAATTTCTATCACATTCCTCCTTCTCAAGAACTTCCAGGGGTTTCCAAGAATTCGTTTGATTATAAACTTCTCTTTCTTAACATATAATCAAAGGACTTTGATTAATTAGTCCTCTCTCTTGCATATATCTATCCATATCCATCCTAAAACGATTACACACACACGTGCATGCAGACACAAACACTAGCTCTCGCCCTATTCTGACTTCTCATCACAGCCTCTATGAATTCTCAACTCAGTTACACACCTTATAGTTTGCTCTATAGTAATGCTCTATGGTTTGCAGCAGTAATGGAACTCCCACACCCGAGTGGTGCCCATCACTCTGATAAATTCATTCATCTATCAATCACATGGGCTTCCCTGGTGGCTCAGACAGTAAAGCGTCTCCCTGCAATGAGGGAGACCTAGGTTCGATCCCTGGGTCAGGAAGATCCCCTGGAGAAGGAAATGGCAACCCACTCCAGTACTCTTGCCTGGAAAATTCCATGGATGGAGGAGCCCGGTAGGCTACAGTCCACAGGATCTCAAAGAGCTGGACACGACTGAGCAACTTCACTCAAACATCCAATATTTGTCCACTCTTGCATGTACTGTAGAATCTCGAAAGAGAGGAAGGAAGAAGGGTCCTGACATTCATTGNGCCCGGTAGGCTACAGTCCACAGGATCTCAAAGAGCTGGACACGACTGAGCAACTTCACTCAAACATCCAATATTTGTCCACTCTTGCATGTACTGTAGAATCTCGAAAGAGAGGAAGGAAGAAGGGTCCTGACATTCATTGAGTGCTTATATGTATATATTAGATAATTGCACATATAATTATATATGAATTACATACAAATAAACATGTTTATATACAAATACACTACATTAAGTATACACATATATACAAATATATGTATATTAAAAATAGAATCCTTAATAATGCCAAGGTCAAATTATTTTTAACTCGAGATAATCAAAGTAAAATGATAAACTGCTTGCAATTTTCTCAAATGCATTATGCTTTGGGACTTTTGAAAAGATGAAGAAGGCAAGCACCTGCTTGTCTCAAGACATTCTACTTGGCACAAACGAGAATAAGAACCATAAGCAGCCCAACCTAGAAACTTCCCTTGACTGAAGCTGGGATCCTGGGGCCACTTGCATCTTTCACACCATTTCCAAATGCTAGTTCTAGATCCTCTGCAAAATTCACTTCCTCCTATAAAGTCCCAGCAAGNAAGGGAGTCCCAGCCAATAATTGAGTTATAACGAGTTATAAATTATTCCTAATTTGTGAGCTTTATTTTACCAAACCACAAAATACATACATACATATATATATATATATAGTTGTACATGCACATACATACACTATATATATTCTTATTCATGCGCACAAGCTCATGTGTGTGGTTACGAGACAACAGTGACGCAATTGGGACTGAGTTGTCTCATCTCACGGTGCGGACCCATCAGCAGGCAGGACGTTCATCCAGGAGCTGATGGTGTGATCCAAGCCAGTGGACCTCTGTCGTCTCCATGGCCACTATTAAAGGAGAGACTCAACCTACCATGTTACCTAGGGCTATTATGTGAGCCAGAGCGCGAATCATTGTTCTGGTTTCTCTCAAGTAAAAAAAAAAATTCTTTTTTGGTTCCTGATGTCCTCATAAAGAGACATTTGTATTGATTCATCAGTATAAAATGCTTTGTAGAGGCTATCAAAGTGGAAAAAACAACGTGATAATTCACATTGTGATGCTTTTAGTTTCATGTATTGTCAACACTTCAAAGTAGATTGGAGCTCTGCTTGGGAAATCTGGGACACTTCTCATCACACGTTGTACCTAGGCTGCGACTGGCTCCAAGTCCACAGCCTCTTGCATGACGCCCACTCTGGCTTCGGATCGCTCCACTTTTTTCTTTTTTTTCTTTACGCTCTGCTTTCTGTGTTTGCTCTGCAAAACTCCTGTGGCCTGGAAAAAGAAAAATGGTGCTGGTGAGTAGGAGGGAATGGAGTTGAGTGGGCATGAGATACACAGCAATCTTCTTCCTGTTAGAGAAACTACTGGTTTCCCAGCCAAGAACCATTTCCGCATCCCATCCCACCGCCGCCCCAGGCCACCTTCAGGACACCACATCAACACCCTGATCCCAAGGAAAAATCACCACAATGGCCACCATCCCTCCAGCCGCATGGCATTGTGCCAAAAGCTTTCATGGTGTCACTTAACCCTGCCTTCCACCCCGTAAGGATGGTGGCATTTTTATACACATTTTATAAGATATTTCCTTTATGACGGGTTGTGAGAGGTGAAGGGAGTTGAATCTGAATTCAAACCCAGTCATGTGTGACTCCACTGCTTCAGCTTCCTCCCGCCTGCCTAGAAAGATGCAGAAGAGGCGGACCCCACCCGCCTCAAGAGAGAAAATTCAAGGAGTGGACTTCCGCCTGAGAAACATAAAGCAGCCTCAGATACTGTGTATCAACCCAGATCAGCACCCACGCGGTGAACGCCTTCCTTGCGTTGTTTCAACCTCCCGACATCCCAAGGCACACAACACGATAACGCCCATTTTACAGACAAGTATGTTGAGACTCAGAGAGCTCAAGACACTTTCCCAGGATAACACAGCTGGTTAGAGACTGTTAGAGCTGGCCTCCGTAGGCAGGGTGTCAGAACTCAGTCGGTGAGCCCCCTGGGGCCTGATCCCCTCCATCCGGTGTCCCTCTGCGTTGAGGGTAAGCTGCCGCCGGCCAATCAGGGCCCATCGCCTGCATCTGCGCCTCCCGCGGGGCTGAGAGCAGAGTTGGCCTGGTTTCTTGAGAGCATGTCGATTTGAGGCAGCGCAGCAGAGGCAGGGCCCCAGCAGAAAGGTCAGCAAGGGGAAGAGGGCAGGAACACCCTGTGAGCAGATCTGGAGAAGAAATGGAAAGTGAAATACTTGGAAAGTAACTTCGGCCGGCCTGCAGGAAAGTGTGTCGGGATGTTTCCGAAGGCCTGGATGAGCAAGCCTTTCCCCCACCCACCCCCACGCCTCGCCAGTGGGGCAGGGGTGTGTGCAGAAAGCTTGGTGGAGCTGCTTCTGGCTTGATTCTCTGGGGTTCAGGTCACTTCCAGGGAGCGTCCCTGAGGAGCCAGGAGATGGTCTTCCTGAAGCCCCTGCACTCCTACCCTCTCAACCGTCACCTCCACAAATCCTCCCCTCCAGCCCCCGCCCTCCAGGAAGGGCTACAGCTTCAGCTGCAGAATAGTAGGTCCCCACCAAATCTTTCCCTGGGAGCCCAGAAAGGCCCTCCCCGCCAGGGTGACTGATTCGGTCTCAGCATCCAAGACCTTCCATCAGTCCTGTTGAGTTGGGGCCTTGGAATGCGGAGTCTGCAGCTGCAGAGAAAGCCACAATTGTCCACTGAGTAAATTTGCAAGAACAGCCCCATGACAGCCTCAGCCTCAAGCATGATGAGGATGAGTGGATCAGGAAATTTCGCTCAACAGACCAGACCCCTCATCTGGCTCATTTTTCTCTTCTTTATGTCTCACTTTTTTGCTTGCTTTTTTTCTCCCTTAAGCTTTAGAAGAATGAGCACACCTTTCAAAAGCCAAATCATAGCAGCCCTCTGTGTGGTTGGATCTCCAGGGCTGAGCTTGTCCCTAAGCTGCTCTGTTGCGCGTGAGGGTAGGAGCTGGGCCCAGGAAGACCCAGGTGTCCCGGTTCTCCCGCCTAAGTGCAAGAGGCCATTTCAGGATCTCTGGGGCTGGCTGAAAATCCACTCCCTGAGGGTGAGCCAAAGGCAGGGCCTCCACTGACCTCTGCCCTCCCTCAACCCAGCCAGAAAAGAACAGTCCGGAGCACCGCGGGAAGTCCTTAGGTTAAGCAAAGCCAAAACTCCAAAAACTCCCATGCAAACACTGTAGGGCCCAGGCCAGATCTTTTGCAGGGGGGATTTGCCTCCAGTTAGCGGGGGCTTGGAGAGGCAATGAGGCTGAACACCCTCTCCTTGCTCGCCCTCGCTTTCCCACCCCAGCCTGGGTCTCCATTACCTCTGAATTTTCAGCCTGGTTCTGTCATCAGAAGCTGCCCTCAAGTGGCAGAAAGACACTCAGGAGTCACAGAGCAGACCTCTTGTGGGGTGTGGTGGCATGGAGTGGCTGAGAGCCTGGAGTCAGACAGTTCTTGCTTTAAATCCATTTATTCCTCAGTTTCCTTATCTGTAAAATGGGGGAATGAGGAACTTCTCTGGTGGCCCTAGTGGTAAAGAACCTGTCTGCCAGTGCAAGAGATGTAAGAGACATGGGTTCGATCCCTGGGTTGGGAAGATCCCCTGGAGGAGGGCTGAACAACTCACTCCAGTATTCTTGCCTGGAGAATCACATGAACAGAGGAGCCTGGCAGCCTGCAGTCCATAGGGTGGGAAAAAATCAGACACGACTGAAGCAACTTGACATGAACGCACCAGTGGTTAAGACTTCAATACAGGGGGCACAGGTTTGACTCTTGTTCAGAGAACTAAGATCCCACATGCTGAGTGGTGCAGCCAGAAAAAAAAAAAAAAAGTGGGGACAAGAATCTCACTCATCTCATGGAGTGTGTATAAGGGCAAAATGAGATGATGTGGGTGAAGCACTGAGAACTTAGGTTCTATTCCGAAAATGAGAGGTATCCTATTTTGTTGCTGTTATTGTTACCATTTCAACTCTGGCTCTGAGATACTGTGCATGTGTGTCCACACAGAGGGGTGCGTGTGCGTGCAGAGGGGTGCACGTGCACACACACACAAACACACATACACACAGAGCAGCCAGTCAAGGAGCATCCTGAGGGCATAGCCTACATCTCTCTATTGTCGTAGGACCGAAAGTTGGATAGGCCGTCGGAAAATATCTGAGGCCAGAGGGGAGACATGTCTGGCCGTCGTCACTGACCGCCATGTGGCGGAGCAGGATTGGAATGCAGTTCTTATTTCTTTAGATTCCCTCTCCTCATTTATCACATATTCCGCAAATATTTATGCTGACCACCCCCTTGGTGTCAGAGCCTGGCTGGGCCTAGGGCTATGGGAGTGAGGAAGATGATTCCTGCACACACGGAGCTTGCACCCAGGCTCCCAACACCGTTGTGCATCTCCCTGGCTCTCTAGACTAAACTCCCATCCTGTGCAGCCTGGGAATCCCAGTGAACTCAATGCACAGGCTGCTTCAGCCCAGCCTCAGGTCTCAACCTCATTTCCCTCCATGGTTAGTGGGCTCCCTGAGGGCAGACCCCTGGCTCCACTTGTTCTGGACAGGAGACTCGCACGTTGCAGCCCAGACCACCCTGAGTCATGTTCATCTGCACAGGCGTCTGTGTTTCCCTATTAGGCCCTGCAGGCAGGGGTCTCTTCTGAGCCACGGCAGTGCACAGCAGAGACCAAACTCCGTAAACGGTGGTTGGATGAATGATGGCTGAGACAAGGTCAGTGATTCATTTGTTCATTTATTCATTCACCACATATTTACCTTGAATCTACTCTGTGCCAGGCTCTGGGATACAGAAATGGGGGGGACAGAGTCCCTGAGTGCAAAGAGGCACAGTAAACAGGTACGAACAGTGGTAGATGTGTGCAGGGCCAGTGCGGCCCAGAGGAGGGTGCGGAAAGGCAATAAACTGAGTGACCCCAGGCGAGGTCTGGATGGGCAAGCTTGCCAGGTAGGCAAGGAAAGAGCAGGCTCTCTAGGCAGAGGGACCCACATGTGAAAAGGCCTGGAAGTGTAACATACTTTAGGAAACTTCAGCATTATTACCATTTTGCTTTGGTATATTATTAGCCTTACTTTTTTCTTTTAGTTCCTCTTCACTTCATGGGGTTTCAAAGAGTCAGACACGACTGAGCGACTGAACTGAACTGAACTGAGCCTCACTTTTCAGAAGAGAAAACTGAGGCACAGAGAAGTAATTTGTCCCCATGGTCTGATAGCTATTTAGTAACCAACTTTATTGACAGAGAGAAGATAACTAACCAGGTCACAGGGATCAAGGCATTGAACCCCACCCTGAAGGTCATGGGAGCCCCTGAAAAATTTTGAGCAGGGAATGTCCTGATCTTTTTTGGTGTTTTTGATAGTCTCTTCTGGGACAATGAGAAGAATGTACTCAAGGTGCCCAGTAGCTGTGAGAATAGACAGGAGAATTCATGTCTTGCTCGTAAACAAAGACAAATTAATAGAGGCACTTCACCATGGCAGAAACGCAAATTCCTATCAGCAAGAGAGCGGGTAAGCACACAGTGCTAGATACACACAGTGGAATATTATTCAGCAGTGAAAATGAATGACCTACAGAAGCAGGCAATAATATGGCTGTCTTGACATATTAGTTGGTGGTTGCTGTGTTAACAAACCACAACAAACTTAGTGGCTTAAATGCCTATTATTTATTTAATGCACAATTAAATAAATGGTAGGCATTTTAGGCTGGGCTCAGCTGGGCAGAACTTCTGGTCTTAGCTGGGATTCCTCATGAATCCCTGGTCAGCAGAGAGTCAGCTAGGAGGTTTGGCTTTTGAGGGTTGATACCACATGTCTCAATATCCAATAAGCTATTTCAGACTTGCTCACGGGGCTATGGAAATTTCCATCAGAATGAAAGATAGCACAAATTCTCTTAATGCCTAAACTCAGACGTGGCACTATGCCACATTATATTAGCCAAAATAATATATAAGGCCCACCTAGACTTAAACGGCGGGGCAATTTACTCCACCTCTTGAGGCTTCCATTGCATCGAGTCACATTGCAAAGGGGATGTGGCAGCACAGAGAGGAGCAATTGCAGACCTATTTGCAGACAGTGTGCCCTGCTTGGCAGGATGATACTGAGCGAAAAAGCAATTCCTAAAGATTACATACAAAATGACATCCTTTTAATAGTATTTGAAATTAGACTCTAGGAGCACACATGGATGAAGAAAGATTGTATTAAAAAGGAAGTAATAGACCAACAGACATAGGATGCAGGATGATGGCCCCCTCAGAAGGCAGAAGGCAAGGAGGTGGGATAGAAAGAAAGAAAGATGGTGCTAAGTCGTTTCTGACTCTTGCGTCCCATGAACTGTACAGCCTGTCAGGCTCCTCGACTCATGGGATTCTCCAGGCAAGAATACTGAAGTAGGTTGCCGTTTCCTTCTCCAGGGGAACTTCCCGACCCAGGAATTGAACCCAAGTCTCCCGCCTTGCAGGCAGATGCTTTACCGACTGAGCTACATGGGAAGGGATAGAAGAATAATGCATTTGGCTTTTTTTTTTGGCCAAGCTGTGTAGCATGCAGGATCTTGGTTCCCCAACCAGGGATCAAACCCATGCCCCCTGCATTGGGAGCACAGAGTCTTAATCACTGGACGGCCAGGGAAGTCCTGGAATGATGCACTTGGGATGCACGTTATTGTCAAGGTTGTAGCCATTATTTTCATTATTAAAAATGACACTTTCCAAAAAGTGAGCCATATGAAAATCAGATTACGACGTCAAGTTGTGCATACTCGAGATCAAGAAAGAGAGGAAGTGAGGTGGAGAGAGGGGGCCAGGACAGGAGGCTCAGAGGACCCCACGCCTGTGGGGTCTCTCAGACAAGAGTGAAGAGAAAGACAAAGGATCAAGAATTACTTCTGGAACCCTGGCCTGAGTGCCTCGGTGATGGGGCCATCTCTGAGGGCATAGAAGAGAACAGCTTGGAGAGAACCAAGAGTTGTGCTTAGGGAACGTCGAGTTCGAATGCATGAAGGTCCAGGAGGCCAGGTCCCCCAGGCTGCTGGTTTTCTGGAACTTGGGAGAACGGTCAGCAGCCTGCACACATCTAAGATGGAGACTGTCCAGAAAGCACTGGGTTACATCGGGGTGGAAGGCCTCCTTCAGCTGAGAGCCACCCCCAGCTGCCTGGCCTTGGCGAAGCCTTCGCCTCACCCAGCCCTTCCTGACAGCTCCTCGGGGCACGTCCACAGCCAGCTTCCCTTCTCAGCAGTCAGGCCTCCACCCTGAAACCTCGGGCCAAGCGAGCAAGCCTGGGGTTGTGGCTGAGGGGCCCCGGCAGCAGTCTGCCTCGCCAGACCCGGCAGGGCCAATGGGACCCCAGAGGGGGCTGGATGTTTGTGCAGATGACATGTTTACGACCCAGCCTCTCCTTACTCATGCTTTTGGCTTCCCCTTGCTGATTTTGGTTGGGTGGATCCCAGTTCTGCTGCTGGATTTGGGAGCCTTGGGGCTGGGGCTGAACAGAGCTTCCTTTAACGATTCCAACCCAGGATGGTTCCAGCCCCTTCCCCCCATCCCTCCAGACTTCATATTTTCCCACACTCAACTTTATTACAGAATGTTAGCATCTCAGAGCTTGAAAGGGCCTCGAGCATCATAGATCCAGTGCCTTCTTTTCTGGATGAAGAAACTGAGGCCCAGGGGGAGGGAGGGACTTGCCCAACGTCACCCAAGCAGGTAGGGACAGAAGATTCAGACGTCCAGCCAGGTAGCTCAGGGCTCTGAAACCACCCTCCAAACATCAGCTTCCTTGGTTGCTGTTTTGTTTGGGACAGGACAGTGCAGCTTTTTCGAGCTTGCCACAGTAACTTTCTCCTCTCCCAGGGAGGCAGCAGACAGTGACGGACTCTCTGCTTTTACAGTTTAATTCCATAGGAAATTGGAAATAGCCTGTCAGAGGTGTCCGGGTGGCCCGGCTGCCCCACCCCACCTGGCTGCCGGAGTGCCCGCTTCTCCCTGCTCCCTGGCTTGGGGGCCTTTGCTGGAAGCTTTTCCGAGGGCTCCTGTGGATTCTTTCCCTGTTTCTCCTCCCAGGGCACGATGCTAGCACAGAGCAGCCAGGTCTAGCTGGGGCTCTCCACTCTGACATTTATCTCCNTCTCCTTGAGAGAGGCCCGGGGATTTGTTTCAGTTGCCACGGAAGGGTCTTGACCCCTGCAGTGGGAGCACACAAATGAACCCCATGCTGCACCTCCAGACACACTTCTTCACTGCCTTGCCCCAAGCGGCTTCTGGGGGAAGCACACACCCACACCCATCTCAGCTTCTTTCTTTCTCATCGTATTCCAGACGTTACATATAAAGAGCAGACTGCGCTTCTCTTTGTTTATTTCAAAAGAAGTCAGTCTTCACTGCTTCTAATACGCAATGTTTGGAATACAATAAAAAAATACAACTAAAAAATTACAACACCTGAAACATATAATGTTGTATTAACCTCAGTCAACAAAATTATAAGACATCTAAAAAAGCAGGGTGACTGAAAAACTATAACAAAGAGAAAACATAATCAATAGAAACAGACCCACAAAGGGTAGTTATTGAAAGTGCAGATAAGGACTTCAGAACAACTATTCCAAGTACATTTAAATTTTTAGAGGTAAAAAGGTGATGAGATCGGGTATTTCTGCAGACAATTATAAACTCTCAAAAATAGCAAAGTGTAAATTCTGGAACTAAAATATGTGAAATTAAAAATAGATTAGATAAAAGTAACAGCAGATTAGTCAGAACAAAAGACCACAAAACTTGAATACAGGTAAATTGAAGTTATTCAAGGTGAGGTACAAAGAGAAAAAGAATTGACAAAAATAAAACATCAGTAATAATGATGTTTAATAAAGTGAAATAATATGAAGCAGTCTAAAATATGTATAATTCAAGTCCCAGAAGGAGAGGAAAGAGAAAATGTGACCTAAGAAATATTTGAAGAATTAGTGGTCAAAATTTTTCAAATTTGATTTTTTAAAAATCAACCCATATAAAACAACTAAGACATAAAAAAAAAAAAAATCAACCCATAGACCCAAGAAACCCAATAAGAATAAGAAAGATTTTTTAAATGTCATAGTAAAATTCCTGAAAAATGAAAGATAAAATCTTAAAAAGAGTTAGAGGAAGAGAAGTGTACAATAGCAATGAGGATAAGAATAATAATTGATTTGCCACCAGAAATAATGCAAGTAACAAGCAATTTTTGAAATATTTTCAAAGTGCTGAGGTGAAAAAAAAACTATTAACCTATAATTCTATATCCAGAGAACATATCCTTCAAAACTAAAGGCAAAATAATAACATGTTCAGATAACAGAAAGTGAGAGAAGGTGTTACTCACAGATAGAATTAAAAAAATTCATTGCTAAAGAAAGTCTCTGGACTGAAGAGAAATGGTATTAGATTGAAAGTTGGATGGAAATGGAAATGTAGCAATGGAAAGTATCAGGAANTAATAACATGTTCAGATAACAGAAAGTGAGAGAAGGTGTTACTCACAGATAGAATTAAAAAAATTCATTGCTAAAGAAAGTCTCTGGACTGAAGAGAAATGGTATTAGATTGAAAGTTGGATGGAAATGGAAATGTAGCAATGGAAAGTATCAGGAAAAATAAGTATATAAGTATAAAAGTTTATTTTTGTTTTTTCTTACAACTGACTGTGTATATAAAATAATGCATGGTGGGGTTTCCAATATATAATAAAAAATAAAATATATGAAAATAATAGTAAACAGGAGTAATGGAAGCCTATTTTTGTAAGGTTTTTTATTTTAAACATAAAGTTTTATGTTGTTAATTGAAAATTGTGAGGTACTAAAATTCACCCTTAACTCTCTAGAGCAAGCTAACAAAAAAGTAAAACTGCATAGATAAAAATCCAATAGAGGATATTCACAGGAATAATAAAAATTTCTTGATTGAGTTTTTAAAAGGCAGAAAAGAAAAACCAAAGGAACAAAAACTTGATGAGATAAATAGAAAACAAACAGCAGGATGTTGTTTAAGCCCAATTACACAATGACCACATCAAATGTAAATGAGATAACCACCCCAATTAAAAGACTGATTTTTGATCTAGATGGAGTAACAGGAACTGTCTTTACTTTCCCACTGAAATAAGCAGCATATGAAAACTATTTTCAAGACAGCGAACATCAGAAACAGAGAAGAGCAATTCCTGAGAGTTGGAAAAATATACAAAATACTACATTTTCCCTGCTTGTGCTTTGAGAGAGAGTTTCTAGACTGCAGTGGAGGAAGGAGGAGCCAGAAGATACCCTGAGTTGGAGACAAAGCTAAGAGCAAAGGTTCCTAGAATTTGATAAAACTAAGTATTAGATATTACACAGAAAGAGAATTCTGGAGACCCATAGCGGAGTCTCATGTCTTTAACAGAGAACTGATAAGCCAATGTGTATAAGGAAGCTACTTAAGGCCAGAGAAAGAACCCCTCAAAGGGATCAGAGGGAACACTACCCAGAGCTCAAAAGAGCTACTAATAGTGACTGTTCTCACCCGTAAGACTGAAGACCCTCGTAAGTCAAGGTGTAGAATACTCTAAAGGTTATTACTTCTGTGGGAAGTAGGGGATAACTAGCCCTAAAAGAAATACTCCTCTCATCCCATCTAATAAATCATTAAAACAAGATCTAAAATTGTCAAACTGTTTCTAAGTAACTAAACTGTATCTCAGGAAAAAAAAAAAGAATATTTACAGAAATATAAAAACATAAGACAATCAACAAGGTCAAATTCACAGTGTTTGGTATCCAATAAAAAAAATTACCAGGCATTCAAAGAAGAAGAAATAGAATTCATAAAACATAATGAAGAAAAAAACTTGATCAAAACTGACCCCAAACTGACACAAATGTCAGAATAAGCAGTCAAGGACACTTATATAAATGTATTCTAAATATGCAAAATTTTACATAAATGCATTCAAAACATAAAAATCAGGATAAAGTTACAGAGATAAAACCTGCAATGTTTGAGATTAGAAAATACACTGAATGGGGTTAAAGATATAGTAGATATTATAGAAGAAGATATCACTGTATTTGAAGACAGTGATAGAAACTATGCAAAATGAGACAAGGAGAGAAAAAAATAAGTTAAAAGATTCAAGGAGCATCAGGGAGCTGTGAGACAGTTTCAGGTGGTATAATGTACATGTAATTGGAGTCCTTGAAGGAGGAACAGGGACAGAAAAAATATTTGAAGATGTAATGGCCTCAAACTTTCCAAATTTAATGAGAACATTAAACTAAAGATTCAAGAAACACAACAAAACTCCAGTTCAATCACTAAGTCATGTCAGAATCAAACTGCCCAAAACTGGAGCAAGGAGAATATCTTAAGGGACGCTGGCAGAGGGGTGGGGTGGGAGGCAACCTGGACGCGGAGGCTCAAAGGCAAAAATGACAGATTTGTTTCTGAAAACAGTACAAGCAAAAGACAATGGAGCGATATCTTAACATACCCCAAAGAAAAATACCTAGTAATCCAGTGCTCTTGTCTGGAGGGTCCCGTGGACAGAGGAGCCTGGTGGGCTGCTGTCCATGGGGTCACGTAGAGTCGAACATGACTGAAGCAACTTAGCATGCATGCATGCATTGGAGAAGGAAATGGCACCCCACTCCAGTATTTTTGCCTGGAGAATTCCAGGGACGGGGGAGCCTGGTGGGCTGCCATCTACAGGGTTGCACAGAGTCAGACACGACTGAAGCGATGCAGCAGCAGCAGCAATCTACAATTGTAAATCATATTCCCAGCACACATCTTCAAAAATAAAAGTGAAATAAAAACTTTTTCAGACATGCAAAATCTGAAATAATTCATAACCTGTAAACTACAGAGTAAAAAGAATTACTCCTTCAAGCAGAAAGGAAATGATACTAATTGCAATCTGGATCTACACAAAGGAATGAGAAACGTTATAGAATTATAAAAGATTTCTTTATGTGATAATTTAGTCTTTAAACAAGCATAATGACATTCAGTGTGATTTATAACTTAATATAGGTAAAACCTGTAACAATAGCATAAAGATTGTAAAGAAATAAATCAAAGTATTCCTTTTTAAGTTTCTCATACTCTGTAATGTGATGAGATATCACTTAGGGGTAGATTGTGACAAGTTAAAGATGCATCCTATAAACTCTAAAACAACCACTAAAATTATAAAAGAGCATAGCCAATAATATAACAAAAAGATTAAATAGAATCATAAAAATACTCAATCCAAAAGAAGGCAGAAAAATCAGGGGAAAAAACAAAGAAGAGATGAATAAATATCAAGATGATAGATTTAAACCTAATCATATAATTACATTAAATGTAAATGTTCTAAGCACTCCTGATTAATGGGCAGAGATTTTCAGACTGGATTAAAAAAGGAAAAGGAAGAAACAAGACTCAACTCTGTCTTGCCTACTCTGCTGTGCTGTGCTTAGTCACTCAGTCGTGTCTGACTCTTTTCGACCCCATGGACTGTAGCCCACCAGGCTCCTCTGTCCATAGGGATTCTCCAGGCAAGAATACTGGAGTGGGTTGCCATGCCCTCCTCCAGGGGATCTTCCCAATCCAGGGATCAAACCCAGGTCTTCTGCATTGCAGGCAGATTCTTTACCATCTGAGCCACCAGGGAAGTCCATCTTGCCTACAGGAAATATATTTTATCTATAAAGATAAAAATAAATTAAAAGTAAAATGATGAAGAAAGAGATATCATGAAAAAAGAGATGACAAAAGAGTTATGTTTAAACAAATTTTAAAAAGGTTGGAATGGCTATATAAATATCAGACAAAGATTTCAGAGCAAAGAATATTACAAGGGAGAAAGAAACACATTTTATCACGATAAAGAGGTCCTTTCATCAAGACATAACTCTAAATGTTTATGTAACTAACAACAGAGGTTCAATATACATGAAGAAAAACTGATAGAATTGAACTACAAGGAGAAACAAATCCATCACTATAATAAAATATTTCAATATCCTTCTCTCAAGAATTGACAGAATCAGTAGACAGAAAATCAGTAAGGATACAGAAGATTTGAATAACAGTATTAACCAACTTGACCTAATTGGCATTTATACAGCACTCCACCCAACAATGCAGAATACACATTCTTTTCAAGTGCATGAGGAACATTTACCAAGAAAGACCATACTTTGGGCCATAAAACAAGTCTAAATAAACTTTAAAGGATTCTAGTTATACAGAGTATGTTCTTCAACCACAATGAAATCAAATTATAAATTAATAACAGAAAGATCTCTGGAAAATCCACAAATATTTAAAACTAAATAACACACTTCTAAATAACTGAGGGGTCAGAGAAAAAATCAAAAGGGGAATTGAAAGGTATTTCATACTATATAAAACTGAAAAGACAACATATCAAAATTTGTGAGCTGCTGCTTTGGCCACCTGATTCGAAGAACTGACTCACTGGAAAAAACCCTGATGCTGGGAAAGATTGAAGGGGACGACAGAGGATGAGATGGTTGGGTGGCATCACCAACTCAATGGACATGAGTTTGAGCAAGCTCTGGGAGTTGGTGATGGACAAGGAAGCCTGGCGTGCTGCAGTCCATGGGGTTGCAGAGTCAGACATGACTGAGCGACTGAACTGAACTAAGTCAGTACTTACAAGGAAATTTATATCACTAATTGCCTCTATTGGAAAAGAGAGAAAATTTCAAATTAATGATATCAGCTTCTACCTTAATAAACTAGAGAAAAGGCAAATTAAGCCCAAATAAAGCAAAGTAAAGGAAATAATAAAAATTAGTATAGAGGTCAATGAAATAAAAACAAAAATAATAGAAAAATCAATGAGTCAAAAAACCGGCTCCTTGAAAATATCAATAAAATTTTTAAATTTCTAGATAAACTGATCAGAAGAAAGGAAAAAAACCACATAATTACCAATATCAAAAAAAAAAAAAAGAAAAAGAAATGACATCACTACAGATATTTCTAAAACAATTAAAGAAAATGAATTTCAGCTAAAGATCATCCCAAAAGCAAAACTACAGGCTCCAGATGGCTTCACTGGTAAGTATTACCAAACATTTAAGGAAAAAATGTTAGTTCTACACAAACACTTCCACATGATCAAAGAGAATACTTTCCAATTTATTCTATGAGGCCAACAGCACCCCTAATACCCCTAATACTAAAATCAGACTAAGAAAAAACAATATGAAAAAACTAGACCAATGTCTGTCATGAACATAGATGCAAAAATTCTAAATAAAATTTTAGCATATCAAATCCAACCATATAGAGAAATGATAATACATCATGATGAAATGGGGTTAAAAAATCAATCAATGTCACTTACCATAATACAAACCAAAAAGAAAAACCATATGATCCTCTCAATAGATGCAGAAAAGATATTTGACAAAAATCCAATATTTACTTCCTGATTTAGTAAAAATATTCTCAGCATACTAGAACTAGAAGGGAATTCTTCAATCCTGTGAAAAATGTTTACCCTCAAAATCTTCAGCTAACGCTATGCTTAATTGGAAAGAACTGAATGTTCTCTCGCTAAGATCAGGAACACAAGTGAAAGTGAATGTTTCTCAGTTGTGTCCAACTCTTTGTGACCCCATGGAATTCCCCAGGCCAGAATACTGGAGTGGGTAGCCTTTCCCTTCTCCAGGGGATCTTCCCAACCAGGGATCAAACCCAGGTCTCCCGCATTGCAGGCAGATTCTTTACCCGCTGAAACACCAGGGAAGCCCCAGGAACACACATGCTGCTTTTTACCACCTCTACTTAGCATTGTACATGATTAAATTTGTGTACTTTATTAAATGTTCATTATGCCTCAATAAGATCATTTTCAAAGGCAGTTAATGATTAGATGTTTAAGTGATATTAAGCTATGCATACTAATCAAGCTACTCATTCTCAATATGAACACATAGAACAAAATAAATATATTTCAGACATAGGAACTGGGAGAGTTTACCATCCAGAGAGTTCCAAAGGATGAGTTTCTGAAAAAATTATAATTTATCTCAGAAGAAAAATTTTAAATGTGAGCAAGTGTGGAAAACAACGGTAAAGTAAATGTAGGCTAAATCTAAACATAGATTTTTGTGAAACAATATATATCTAGTGCGTGCGTGTGTGTGTGTGTGTGTGTGTGTGTGTGTGCAAGCACAGTCACGTCTGGCTCTTTGCAGCCCCATGGTGGGCCATTAGGCTCCTCTGTCCACAGGATTTTTCAGGCAAGAACACTGGAGTGGTTGCCACTTCATACTCCAGGGGATCTTCCAGACTCAGGGATCGAACTCACATCTCTTGGGTCTCCTGCACTGGCAGGTGGATTCTCACCACTAGTGCCACCTGGGAATCCCCTGGATCTAGCTTTGTTGTTCAGTTATTCAGTCTCATAAGACTCTTTGTGACCCCGTGGACTGAAGCACACCAGGCTTCCCTGTCCACTGTCTCCCAGAGTTTGCTCATGGGGATAAAATAGAACAAAGAGAATGATTTTAGGAACCACAGCATTTGAAGATTATTTTATTGTTCAGAAGATAATTTTATTGTTTAGTAGGAAAGCAAAGCTATTAACTTTCTCTCTTATTTGGTTCAATATAATGTGTTAAAACTTCTAGAGCAACCAATAGGAAAGTTAAAAACAAATTTCTAAATAGCTCATTGATTTAACAAGCAGTGGTACATTAAAACATTTAAATTGAACAATACAGCTACCACCGAGTTTTTCAGGAAATATATAGCGTCAATGTTTACATTTTAAAAAGAATAGAAGCTCAACATTAGTAACGTAAGTATTCAATGACACAGTCCCCCACACACAAAATAAGAGGAGGGATAGAATAATAAGTAAAGAAATTATTTAAAAACAAAATGTCAGCAAGGTAAAAGTTTTCTTTTGGAAAAATAATAATATACGCACATTTCTAGTTACATTAATCAATAAAAAAGAAAGAAAAGACTGGCTGATATTAAATAGATAAGCTGTGAGAATCTTTGCCAATTTATCTGAAAACCTAGATTAAGGGGCAAATTCCTCAGATACATAACTCATTAAAAGTGACTCAAGAAATAATAGAAAATTTAAGTAATCTAATGACCATACAAGAAATTAAAGCAGTAGTTTAAAATCTTCCTACAATGAAATTGCAGGACCAAAATCCTTCACATCTTTCTAAGTATGCTATCATCAGATAATTGTCTTAAACTTTTTTCATAGACTTTTTTATGAGCTTAACCTTTTCTTGATTAGAAAGTCAGGAAATGATGGCACAATGAAGAAACTCACCTCATTCTTGGAGATAAATGCAAAATCCTAAACAAAATTTTATCAAACAGATGCCAGCAAGATGCAATAAATAAAAATAATAAATAAAAAATTCAGCTTCACCAGATTGGCTCTGTGTTAAACACATAAGTGTAGTTCAATATTAGCATGCTGTCAATCATGTAAACATAATTTTAAAAGAAAAACCATATGATCAATTCAACAATTATTCATAATAAAAACTCTTGGCAGACTAGGACTAGATAGAGCTTTTCTTAACCTGATAAGGAATACCTTTAAAAAATGTCACAATAAGTCATGGCAAAACATGCCCTTTATCTGAATAAGGCCAGGAGGGAATTGCCTGATACTCCAGTGGTTAGGATTCTATGCACCCACTCCAAGGGGCATGGCCTCAATCCCTGGTTGGGGAACTAAGATCTCGCAGGGTGTGGGAAAAAAAAAAAAAAAAAAATGGGGCTTCCCTGGTGGCTCACTGGTAAAGAATCTGCTTGCCAGTGCAGGAGACACGGGTTCGATTCTTGGTCTGGGAAGATCCCACATGCCTCAGAGCAACTAAACCCAGGCACAGCTATTGAGCCTGTGCCCTAGAATCCAGGAACCAGAGCTACTGAAACTTGCACACCATAGAGCCTGTGCTCTGCAACAAGAGAAGCCACTGCGATAAGAAGCCCGCCCACGGCAGCTAGAGAGTGGCCCCGGTCCACGGCAGCCAGAGAAAGCCCATGTATCAACAAAGAATGAGCACAGCCAAAACTAAGTAAATAAATAAAATTATTCTTTAAAAATGGTAAGGATGCTAAGATTACTACTAATCAACATTATACTGGATGTTCCAACCAGTGAGTTAAGACAAAAATAAAGAAAAATTAAAGGTTTTGAAAGAAATAAAGTACCATTGTTCACAGGTGCTAGGATTATCTACCCAAATAATATATAGATAAATTATAAAACAATATGAGAGTTTAGAAAGACTTCTGGACACAAAGTCAGTATTAATAATTGCATTTTGCAAAATGTTATTCTTTAAAAAGCCAACTGCAATAATCCCCAAAGAGAAAATTTTTAAAGGAAATTTAACAAGATGTGCAATCCTTTAAGAAAAATTATAAATCCATACTGAAAGACATTTTAAAAGACCTAAGTAAATGTAGGGACGTGCCATTTTCTGGGAGAGGAAGTTTCAATTTCATAAATACATCATTTCTCTTAACACTGATCTTCAGACTCAATGCAGTTCCAAACAAGATCTCAACAGAGCATTTATTGGAGCTTGAAGGCAGATTCTAATATTTATATGAAAAAGTAAAGATCCATGGATGGTCAAAAGACCCCTGAAGAAGGAGGCGGAGCTGGGGGGAAGCTGCCTTAACAGATATCAAGATTTATTGTAAAACTATGACAAGGAAGAAAGTGTGAAAAGTGCAGGAATAGACCAAAAATAAAGATAAAAGAACAGAGCCCAGGAACAGACCCATGCAAACAAACAGACTGGGTTTACACCAGAGTGGCATTGAAGACAAATGATGAAAGACGGACATTGGACCTGGGACTGTCATTCTATATGGCAAAAGAATGAAACTGGAGTCCTGTGTCAGCATAACAAAAATCCATTTCCAATGGATTAAATTCGTAAGTGCTAAAGCCAATGTAGGTGAATACTATTGTGACTTCAGATAAAGCAAAGATGCCTCAAACAAGATGCAAAAAGCAAAAATATAAAGATAAACATATTTGACTATGTTAAAATTAAGAACGTCTCTTCACAAAATGATATCATAAAGTGAAAAGACAAACCACAAATTGAATATATTTGCAACACATCTAACTCACAAAGGATTAATATACAGAATATATAAAGAACACCAAAGAATCAATAAGAAGATAAGCTATACAATAGGAAGTGGATAAAGTCATAATTTCTTCAGAGAAGAGGAAATATCAGTGGCTTATAAAATATAAAAATATGCCCAACCTCACTAATCATGGAAATGTCAAATACAGTCACAATGAGATAACATTATACACCCATCACAGTTTAAGAAAAGCAAGTATTAGAGAGAATTTAGAGTCATGAAAATTCCCATAAACTGCAGTGGATTGTATTTTTCACATATAAATGGCATAATCATAAAACACTCAATAGCATTAATAATTAATGAGCCACAGCTTCTACACATGAACATGGACATCTCTCAAAATCATAAGACGGAAAGAGGGAAGTCAGAGAAAAATACACACAGTTTATGTGAAATTTAAAATCAGACAAAATTAACAATATATTGTTTAGGAATATATGCATAGTGGTAAAGCAACAAAAAAA
>SJYV01041180.1:138000-149503 GCA_006410875.1 Neotragus pygmaeus | reverse complement strand
CTGATGCTGGGAGGGATTGGGGGCAGGAGGAGAAGGGGATGACAGAGGATGAGATGGCTGGATGGCATCACCGACTCGATGGACGTGACTTTGAGTGAACTCTGGGAGTTGGTGATGGACAGGGAGGCCTGGTGTGCTACAGTTTGTGGGGTTGCAGAGTCGGACATGACTGAGTAACTGAAATGAACTGAACTGAACTGAAGGGCAATCAGGGTAAATGGGAGGGTGGAAGCAGGAGGAGGAAGAGAAAGGGGAGAAAGAGGGGCTGCAGGCAGTGAGAAGCTCCTCTGACCCGAGTTTCTGAGTCCATGTTGTAGTTTAAGCCACCTTCTGGTCGTGATGTGACCTGCCAACCTTCTACCTGCCCTGGGGGTGGGGGTGGCATTCTTGCCAGGCCACCGGGAGCATCCTACCTGAGCGACAGTGATGGTTCTCACCTTCCCTTTCACCTCAGCTTCAGGGGCTCTGCCAGTGTGTGTCCATCCAGCAGCACAGATCCGTCCTCAGTGTAGAGGCAAAATCATTCTGCAAAGCGGCCAACACTCCCCAAGCAGGGAGATGCCCCTGGGTGGTGGCAGTGAAACGACCATTCCACAGTGGGGGTGGGGGCGGGGGGCGAGTGCTCACTTGTGAACCGTTTCTGCCCGCAGAGCCTGGGACGCTGCTCCACACCTTGCGTGAACTAACACACATCTTCACTGAGCTCCTGCTGGGCTCCCTGGCAACAGGGGCCTGGAGGTATCACCTGTCCCTGCTTCCTTCTCTCCAGCCTTCGTCATCTCCCGGATTCCCCCAGCTCTCAGTCTCTCATCCCACAGCGCTGCAGACTCTTTTTCTGGAACAATCACAGAGACCAGGCTTCTCTATACAGAGCAGCAAAATGATGATGGTATTCACAGCTTATGAAGTGCTTCCTGAGTGTCAAACCCTGGCCTAGGCCATCTCCACAGGGTTCATCTTCACAGCAACCTCAGGGGACATCTGAGACCCAGCAGGGTCAAACGACAAGCCTGAGGTCACAGCTAGGAAGCAGTGGATTCCAGAGTTAACACAGATCTGAGTATTTCCAGAGTTCATGCTCTCAAATCCTGGGGCGGAGTGCTTCCCAGGGGCTCCTGCCAAGGGGCGGTGGTGGGAAAGTCCAAGACCATCACCGTTTGTGATGACAGAGGATGGGAGACAGTGGCATTTTAGTGCTGGCTTCTCTTGTCAGAAATATATTTCCTGGAGAGAAAAGAAAATAAAAGGCTCAGTCCAGCGATGTCCCTTTGGCTTTCTTCTCTCTCACCAGGGCTAAAGTACAGCATATTCTTCCCCGGGTGGCCTGGGATGGGTGGGACTTGGATGGAAGCAACATCCTGTCATTGTGAAACCAAGCCTCATCACTGATGCCTCCCCTCCCACTCCTGCAGCACCCTTCAGAGCAGAGTTTGGAACTAGAATTCACCAGCCCTGTGTGATTTCTCCTGGGCGAGTGCACTGGGCCACGTTAAAAGTACACACGTTTCTCAGTATACAGAACTTGCCCACTTCCTCCCTGCGGGCAGTGTGGTCAAGGGCAAGTGTGTCTCTGCAAGCAAGGATGGCTCTGAATGCCTCCTCTGTTGTCTGCGTCCCCTTCTCCTGGGCCCTGGAGTGTGGAAAGTTCCCTTGGAAGCACCTGGTTTGCTGAAAAACCATAGGTGGTTTTTAAGTTCTGGGTCCTCTTCTTTGGGAAGTGGGATTAGCAGGTGGGAGTGGTGGTTAACCACAGTTCTTAAGTTCTTTTTTCAACAAAAATGATCAAGAAGCTAGTAAAGCACTCGATCGGTGAGCTAAGGGCAGACAGGAACCGCCTGGGTGAAGGTGACAAAGGAAATATGAGAATCATCTGGAGACTGAGCTAAAAGAAAAAGAAGTAAAAAGATTTGGGTAGGGGAATGAGTTCAGCATGCCCTTGAAGGAGCCTTCCTGGGGTTGAGCTCCTCCCCTTGTTGAGAAGAGAAGCAGGTGAGAGAGGGCCTTGAAGTGCCCAAAGGGCTATGTCAAGGCCTCACCTGCCACTGCGGCCCACTGCCAAGCCCGCTTCTGGGCGGACATCCCAGGTCATCAGAGGCCGCCTTTGAACTGAGTCCCCTTACTTATCAGCCTGGCAGAGAGGTAAGGGGCACCCTGTTGGGATGCTCGGCCATGTGCCTTACCTCCTCATCTACTTCTCAAACAAGATGCGAAGATACTTCCCAGAGACTTGTGGCTAGGGGCTGAGCAGGGCTGGGCCTGGCTGCAGCAAACACCCACCCATTACACAGCTCTTGCTCTTGCTTATTATTACTATTCTTTTTCCTATCCTTTCCACCTCACACTGTCTGGAGGAAGCAGTTCCTAGAAAGGAAATTTCAGTTTCTACCCACATGACACAGTCTTCAAAAAGATTAGAAAAATGTAGATAGGAAAGTGTCCCCTAGCTTCTACCCTTGAAGCTGTACCCACTCCAGAAATAAGAATTGGAAATGCTTTGAATCTGAGAGGTCATTTCTCCTGCTTTCCTGTTATTCCCATGATCTTCATCTTGCCTTCATTTTCCTTTATTCTTTATTGCCAGCTCTATCATACTGAAAAGCATAGAAAACATTATGCACCCTATGAATCAAGGTTGGCAAACCTTGCCATTTGCCAAATGCCCTAACATTTCTACACCTTCACTCAAAAGACCTTTGTTTTTTTGTTGCTGTTTAGTCACTAAGTTGTGTCCGACACTTTTTGTGACCCTATGGAACTGTAGCCCAGGCTCCTTTGTCCATGGAGTTTTCTAGGCAAGATTACTGGGGCGGGTTGCCATTTCCTTCTCCGGGGGGTCTTCCCAACCCCTGTATCAAACCCATGTCTCCTGCATTGGCAGAAGGATTCTTTACAACTGAGACCCAAGGGAAGCCCTAAAAGAAATTACCTTCACTGTAAAGTCAAAACTGGTAATCCTGTCACATCAGTACATTTAAACCATAACCAACAAGGCCCTACTGCATAGCACAGGGGACCCTGCTCAATGCTACGTGGCAGCCCGGACGGGAGGGGAGTTGGGGGAGAATGGATGCACGTACATGTACGGCTGAGTCCCTGTGCTGGGCACCCGAAGCTGTCACAACAATGTTAATCAGCTATACTCAAATATAAATTTTAAAAGTTTAAAAAATTTTTATAAAAGGTAATCCTGAACAGCAATGGAGTGTGGGAGGTGAGCCCTCTGCTCCAGCGTGTATCAGGGATTCGTAATGACGGCCTCTCCACCGTCTTCATCACCAGGCTTCTACGGTTACCTTAGAGATCAACATCCAGGCAGCAGATATAAGAAGGCAGAGTCGTTTGACGGGTCAGGGCTGGAAGTGGTACACACCACTTCGGCCCATGTTTCATGGGCCAGAACTCAGTTTCATGGCCCAGTTCACTGCAACAGAGGCTGAGAAATGCGGACGTCTATGTGCTCTCCGGAGGAAGAGGAAAAAGCTAGCCAACCTCAGCACATTTATGTTTTAAGGTATGCATCCATGGAGTCACCTGCCAGATAAAGCATCAAAAACACTTGTGTTCCTTCCCTATCACATGCCCTCCCTCTCCCTCCAAAGTAACCAGTCTTCTGATTCTCCAGATAATCCTGTTTTTCCTTTGCAGTTTTCTACCAATTTACTCAGTCCTGAGTCTTTCATTTGGAAAAGAAAAAAATCAAACTACGATATTTTTGGTTTCTCATTAAAACACAAACAAAAAAAAACTTTCCATTGATGACAAGATTCTACCTAGATGCAAACTAATGCATAATAGCTATAGTTGTTACTAATATTTAAAGGGCACTATGCTAAATATTCTCGGAGAAGGCAATGGCACCCCACTCCAGTACTCTTGCCTGGAGATTCCCATGGATGGAGGAGCCTCATAGGCTGCAGTCCACAGGGTCGCTAAGAGTAGGGTACGACTGAGTGACTTTACTTTCGCATTTCACTTTCATGGATTGGAGAAGGAAATGGCAACCCACTCCAGTGTTCTTGCCTGGAGAAACTCAGAGACAGAGGAGCCTAGTGGACTGCTGTCTGTGGGGTCGCACAGAGTCGGACACGACTGAAGCGACTTAGCAGCAGGAGCAGCGGCAGCAGCATGCTAAATATTCTGCCTGGATTCTCAATTAATCCTCACCACCCTGGGACAGAGGTGCTACTCTTACCTTTGGTTTCCAGATGAAACTCCCAAGCTCAGAAAAGTCACACAGCTAACAATGTCAGGGTATGGATTTTATCCCAGACAGGAATTCAAACTTTCAATCTACATCTTGTTTTGCTTGTCACCCAACATCTGTTCTCTCCTCTCCTGGTAAATATATAACAAGTTTTCTCTAAAGAATTACTCCATTGCCCCTGTGCAAACCACATGGTTAATATGGGGTATCACTCTTACTCCAAAAATGGACACATAATGTAGGCCTAGCCAATTTTAACATTGCATTTGCCTGGACATGGTAATTGATTCAGGAGTGAGTATATGATCCAGCCAGGATCAATGAGTTGCAACAAGACTCTTTGCAGAGCCAAGAAATGGAGAAAAAAATAAACTGGAGCCTGGTGATCTTTCTTGATACTCTGGATCGAGCCATGCCTGAAGTCTGAACTGCTTTAGTTTACATGAACCAGTAAACTCCTTATAAGCGCATTTGAGTTGGGCTTCAGACATTTAACTAGAGATAGCCCAAACATATACACAGATGCCTGTTCAGAATGTTTCAGGAAATATTACTGAGGCATTCTCAATATGGCATTCTCAAAATGCCTTAATAGTTTATCGTGCTTATAATTTGAAGACTTAGATAATTCCTCCATGAGGGATCTTTCCATATTCTTCTCTCCTAATGAGAAAACACAAGAAAGAACCCTGTCCAGCTGTAAAACAAGACTTTTCACTGTTCTACTCTCTAAAGAAGGGGTAAGGGAGAAGAGCTTCCTTGGGCGAGAGTGGGCCGGTGTGGATCCAGGAGATTCAAGGCTTTCAGTTTAAAGCGAAAATTATTCTGAACTAATGTATTTCTTCAAATATAGATCAAGAAGGACCCCAGTTATAAAAAGAGTAGCCTCCATTCTGTCACTTCAAATCATTTCGATGATCTTTCTCAGCTGCTAAATTCTAAATACGGGAATTGTTTCCTTCTTCAGTTGAGGCCACACCACCCCTTGTCTCTCCTGGAGTTAGGAAAGAAAACATTTCCACTTCCAGTCCCTGGTTACCCACGCAGGCCCCACCCCACACTCATTGTTACCCTGGGAGCCTCCAGGCCATAAATCTACCCTTCAGCATGAGTGGCCTCAGGTTTAGGGGGGCTCCCTGTGAGCCCTGAGCCAGCCCTGGCCAACTCCGCTGTGCACTAAGTCTCTGGCCCAGGGTCCAGATGCAGGGAGGAACAGCTTAGCAGCTAGAGATTCCAAGTCCCTGGGCCGGCAGAGCCCAGCTGGCAGAGGGCAGAGGCAAATAATTTAACTCAGTTTATTTTTTAATATTTTTAATTGAAATGTACTCCCCATACCACAAAATGCACCCGGTTAGAAGCATGCAGTAGTTTTGAGTATATGCACAAGGCTGTGCAGCTATCACCATTTTCTAATTTCTGGATATTTTCATCACCCCAAAAGAGACCTTGTACCCATTAGCAAGTCAGCCCTGAAGGAGAACATGCCACTCACACACGTCTAGCTTCGGGGTTTTCCCCTTCCACTACACAGAAGAGGATATAGGAGAGGATTAGACAAGACACAGAAACTGATGGCTAATTATTCCCTTTCCCTTGCACCTTGGCTTTCAAGCACAAGAAAAAGAGTCCCAGAGGGCCAAGGCTTTCCAGGGACCAAGGAGACATCTATGAGAGCCCGCAGGCATGGGGAGAGAAATTTCACCCTTAGATAAACTGGGATGGTGCCTGGGAATGCCTGTTTGCCTTTTGAGTGTGGGGACTAATGGGAGGCAAGCAAGGTGCAGGGTGAAAGTTAAGGAGGTCCTTGCTCTCAGAGTTGTGCCAGGGCAAGATTTATTACAAGCTGGCTTGACTTTTATTTCTGACTGTATAAAAACCCCTGGAGATTGTGGGCAATTCAAGTGGAGGGAGGTTTCCCCAGAGAAAGATCTTGGGCTTCTTGCACATCTATCTTTGAGGACTCAAATTGGTTTTAATTTGAGTTAAAAAAATAAAGGTCAAAGCCCAGGTTTGAGAATTCAATCATAATCACTACTCCAGGGAAATGTGAATTGTCTTCTATGTTCCAAGATATAAACTCCAGGTGTCTGGATGGGGAACTGGGTAGAGTCTAGGGTAGAGGGGATGGAGTATGACATTAGCAGAAAAATGGGGTCTACATCTTCCTGATTAAACGTGCTTTCGTTGCCATGACTCAACTTTATAAATTCATTGACCTTTTCCTCTGATACATCGTAAAGCTGACTTTCCTTTTCTGACCTCATTTCCTCATTCACCCAACATTCACCGAATGCCTTCCATGATCCAGGCAGAGAGTCAGGCAATGGGCGTACAAAGGAAAATAAGCTTTTTTTGTTTTGTCTTCTTGAAGAAGACAATCTTAGAAACTGACCTTTACAGCCCCAGGTCTATGACAGATGTGTGTACAAAGATGGATGAATGTAAAAAACCAGCTTTGGAAAAGTTCATCTCAGCACCAGGGTAATAAAAACCTCTCACTTCTTACAGATTTCATGTAGAAGCCTTAGACTGGCAGTCCATGGATTAGTGCCCATAGAATGCGTACATTGGATTTATCAACATTTTTGAAAGAGTTCATATTTTTTAAAACATAAAATGATTTTCTGGCATCTTTTAAAGCACAAAAAGATGTGACAATGGGCCCCCATCCACACAGCAATGCTTGGCCAGAGCTGTGTGGAGGGTTGTCCTCGGGGTGGGCCATGTGCTGGCCAGTCTGCCCTGTCCCCACCCGCCTGCATCTCCCAACAGAGAAACTGTGGACTTACCATCCCGTAACCACTGCATGGGGCTCGCTGAGGTCCTTGCATGACTGCTGAGTGCGTTTTAAATTTGACCTCTTTGAAGAAGATAGAATCGTCTCTGAGAGAGAATGTCTGGCACAGGTACACAGTGTGTGTGTGTGTGTGTGTGTGTGTGTGTGTGTGTGTGTGTGTGTGTGTGTGTGAGAAAGGGCAGGGGGGCAGGTTAGAAGAGAGAGAGAAGACAGGAAGAGACACACAGAGGCTCAGCGGATGGCCTATGAATGGGCAGTTAGAAGTAGGTGGAGGGGAACGTGGACGCTGGGGTCATGTCCAGCTGCTTCTCTCTTGGGAAACCGACTCTTGGGTTGAGGGTCACTTTTATAATAACAAAATAGTGGGAAAGAGGGAGACTGAAATCCACAGGCAGGTAGAGACACTGAGAAAGACAGAGGGGCTCACAGGGCAGGACCCTTGGGAAAAGCCTGTCACAGATGTTCACGAAGGTGAGTGGGTCTCATGACCACTGAGCCCAGCCAGGATCTGCCTGAGAGGCCGAAGGCATGCCTGTCCCCACACAGAAAGATGGTCTGGGAGGGCGGAGAAGGCCGGCCGGTGGGCTGCCACATGAGTGGTCCTGAGACTCCGGATATGGCGTGTTGACAGTGATGGCGTGTTAACAATGATGACACAACTCAAATTCCTAGTCATCCCTAGAACTGAAAGTAGTGGAAGCTGGAGCAGTGGGTGGGGCCTGAGGACACTCCCAAGCCCTGTGAGAGTGTGTGTGTGCGCGCACACGCACGTGCACACACGCGCCTCATCCAGGGCCGCCTGGCTATAGCAGACCAAACTCCAAGCCTCGTGCTCAAGCTCTGCAGACGCCTGTTGACTAGAGGCCCCGGTTATGTGCCGGACACCTTTCGGACACTAGGAATAAAGCAGCGAGGAGGTCAGACACTCCACGGAGCTAGTGGCGGAGAGACAATAACCAAGTAAATCATCCAGTGTATGAGGAAATATATCAGGTGGTAACAAAACAGAATCGGGGGCGTGACAGCTAGCCATAGGGCTGGGAGATATTCACAGCTGCAGGGCCAGGGCGGGACGGCCGGATGACGGGTGTGAAGAGCTTCAAGCAGAGACACCTGCTGTCACGGAGGACCTGGGGTGTCTGGGGACGGCCAGGGGCCCGAGTGGGGGAGCAGTGTGTGAGGGGGAGGGCCCAGGTGAGACTGGAGGAGGAGGCAGGAACCAGGCCAGCAAGGCCCGTGTGGAAAGTTCCGAGTTCACTCTCAGGGCTGTGGGAAGCCGCTGGAAGGTTGTAAACAGGGGAGGGACATGATCAGAATTATTTTCCTTAAGCTCCCCTGGCTGCTCTGTGGCTAGTGGATCGCAGAGGGCAGGAGTGGAAAGCTGAGGGCTAGGGTGGGGCCAGCCCAGCCGTGCAGGCAGCGAGGGTGGAGGGCAGAGGTCAGCCTCGTTCCCAGCCCTGCCCCAGGCTCCCTGGGTGCCCACGGCTTACCCCTCCCTGCACCTCTGGTAAGGCATGGCACAAGCCTGGGCACACACTCAGTCATCCTGTGAGTTAGAGCGCTGGGCCTGGGTGACAGACACTGGCTAGCTCTGGGGCCTTGGGCGAGTGACACCTGTTCTCTGAGCCTCTGTTTTCTCACCTGTAAAATGGGGAAAACGAACTTTTCTCAGAGTAGGCTGTAGCTACATGTTCTCCCTCCCAAGTCCAGGGCCCCACCTGATGCTTTAAGGCTTTGGTGAGCCCCAGAGAAAACCAGAGGCTGTGTCCCTGCCTAAGCAGGGGCTGGCTGCAGGGCCCATTGGATTACCCAGGCTGAACCCCTGGGCCGCCTGGAGGTCTCACCAGACCTCTTTCTCTGAGCAGGAAAACAGGAGAAAGAGGGCAGGAGCCGGGTGAGGACCAGCCCCTCTCTGAGCGACTAGGAGAGGGCCAGGTCAGAGGGAGGCGGAGGACGTGACTCACTGGGTCAGACACAGAAGATCCCAGGAGACGTTCAGGAAGTGGACCCACCCGCCCCCACCCGCCTGCTCTCTCAGGGAGCACATCTCACTCGCATCCCCAAGCTGCTGGACAGGAGGCAGGAGGAAGGGGAGTGGAGCAAAGGGAACAGGGGTCATTGGAAGGTTAAATGGGACATAAAGGATCCTGGGTTGTGGGGGAGGGGAGGGTGGACAAGTGTCCCAGGGTTGATGGGCCAGCGAACAGCCATCACCAGGGATGCATGAGAGGTTGGTGGGGCGAGGGAGGGGGCGTGGACAATCCGTGGGAGCTCGAGGGGTGGCAGGAGAGACCACCAAGGGGGCTGGGGCGATGGGTGGAGTGGCAGATGCCCTGCCAACAAGCCCTCAGCGCTGACCATTCCCCTGCTCACTGGCCCAAAGAGGGGAAACCAGAAGCTCCTACAAGGCAGACTGAGGGCTCCCTACAGACAGGCCAGGACAGAGGGCTGGGGAGCTCACACCCACCGCAGGACCCCTCAGCCAACGGCTTCCGCTCCTCTGGTGGGCTCAACACCACCTCGCAGGGCCGGAGCCGGAGAGATCCTTCACTATTAACGCACCCACACTGGGCCCCTGTCCCCACCTGTCTCACGGCCCCATTCCCCTTGCCAGCACTTCCGGGAATCACTTTCCCAATGAACCACTTGTATTCACATCCTCATTTCAAGGTGGTTAGTGAGGGAGCCAGGCTGAGACAAGAAGGGAGACAGAGGAGGGTTTCTAGGAAGTTGCAGGAGATCAGTGAGGGAGGAGAAAGGCCAAGGATGGGGAAGAAAACGATGGGAAGTAGGGTCAGCCTTTGTGCAGGGGCAGGGCAGATACCAAGACACGCCCCAGGGCTGCTGCGAGGACCCCTGGGCCAGGCCCGGCCCTTGTTAGCCCTCTCCATTTCCCTGTCGGGGCTCACACCCCGAGAACGAGGACGATGGGGAGGGTGAGGCGAAGCCTTTGGTCAGGCCCTGAGGAGACATCTCTCCCAGGACAAGTACCAAGAAGTCTGGGGACAGACCTAGCCCTCTAAGCCCAAGCCCGCTCCCCCTTCCAGCTTGATAGACCTGATTGGAAGAGTCTCGGATGATAGGATGGTGGAGGTCCCACCCGAGTTTTCCAGGTACTGTAGGTCTGAGTGGTGGCCGGGTCACCACAGCCTTTGAACGGGGCTGTGGGAGGGCTTCTCATCAGGGGGCTCAGGACTCAGGCAGCTGCCAAGTGACAGCGCTGAGGGAGCCCTCACCCTCAGCAAACTGTCTGAGAACAATTCATTCTGGGGCCTGTCAGAGAGCAAACCTCAGACACTGTCTGAGAAGTCCACCCCTCTGGTGTGAGGCTGCCACGACCTCCCTTCTGCACGTCTGCGTTCTCTCACTCCCTGATGCAGCAGATCCTGGTGATTGCCTACTGGGCACCAGGTACCCTGCATATCAAGAGGGTGCATCAGAGAACAAAACAGGCACACTCCTTGCCTTCACAGCCCTTTCAGCCATGGGCAAAACCATGGGTAAACGAGAAGACTGTGAACGAGAAGACGAGAGGCGAGACATTGTTTACCAACTTTCAAAGAGTCCTAAATAAGTCCTAGAGAGCTCAGGAATGGTAGAGTGAATATAGACGGCCACATTGTATTGGAATCATCAAACTTGCTAAGAGACTAGATCTTTATTATTCCAACCCCTAAAAAAAAAAATTATTATGGGGCATGATCCAGGTCTTAACCAACACTACAGTGTTGATCCTGTTGCAGTATAGGAATGTATCAAATTAAAATGTTGTATACCTTAAATTTACACAATGTTATATGTCAAGTATATTTCAATAAGAAAGACAAATAACTTCAAATTGAGAAAAGTTCTATGAGGGAAATAAGATGATATGTTAGCAGTCAAAGGCAAACCCAGGGCTACCCTGATAGCTCAGCTGGTAAAGAATCCACCTGCTATGCAGGAGACCCCAGTTAGATTCCTGGGTCGGGAAGATCCACTGGAGAAAGGATAGGCTCCAGTACTCTTGGACTTGACTTGACTTTACTTGTGGCTCAGCTGGTAAAGAATCCACCTTCAATGCAGAAGACTTGGGTTTGATCCCTGGGTTGGGAAGATCCCCTGGAGAAGGGAAAGGCTACCCAGTCCAGTATTCTGGCCTGGGGAATTCCAGAGTCAGACAGGACTGAGAGACTTTCACTTTCACTTTCAAAGGCAAGCCCACTTTGAAGAATGATCAGGGAGGGCTTCTTGAATGAGAAGAGTCAACTGACACACACCAAACAATGCTCACGCCTGGCATTACTTAAGACATAGTCTCACTCAATCCTCATAGCCTTCTAGGACTCCCATCTACAGATGAGGAGGCTGAGGCTCCGAAAGTGACACGACGTGCCCAAGGCCAGCACAGCTGGGAATAGCAGTTCCAGGTCTCTACCCCAGGAGACCTGGATCTTGCCTTGAAGACTTTGCCTGTTCCATTCTCTTAACAACCTTCTCCATTCTTCCTTCTCACATCCTGG
>SJYV01041180.1:118366-135159 GCA_006410875.1 Neotragus pygmaeus | reverse complement strand
GGGTGGCAGGAGAGACCACCAAGGGGGCTGGGGCGATGGGTGGAGTGGCAGATGCCCTGCCAACAAGCCCTCAGCGCTGACCATTCCCCTGCTCACTGGCCCAAAGAGGGGAAACCAGAAGCTCCTACAAGGCAGACTGAGGGCTCCCTACAGACAGGCCAGGACAGAGGGCTGGGGAGCTCACACCCACCGCAGGACCCCTCAGCCAACGGCTTCCGCTCCTCTGGTGGGCTCAACACCACCTCGCAGGGCCGGAGCCGGAGAGATCCTTCACTATTAACGCACCCACACTGGGCCCCTGTCCCCACCTGTCTCACGGCCCCATTCCCCTTGCCAGCACTTCCGGGAATCACTTTCCCAATGAACCACTTGTATTCACATCCTCATTTCAAGGTGGTTAGTGAGGGAGCCAGGCTGAGACAAGAAGGGAGACAGAGGAGGGTTTCTAGGAAGTTGCAGGAGATCAGTGAGGGAGGAGAAAGGCCAAGGATGGGGAAGAAAACGATGGGAAGTAGGGTCAGCCTTTGTGCAGGGGCAGGGCAGATACCAAGACACGCCCCAGGGCTGCTGCGAGGACCCCTGGGCCAGGCCCGGCCCTTGTTAGCCCTCTCCATTTCCCTGTCAGGGCTCACACCCCGAGAACGAGGACGATGGGGAGGGTGAGGCGAAGCCTTTGGTCAGGCCCTGAGGAGACATCTCTCCCAGGACAAGTACCAAGAAGTCTGGGGACAGACCTAGCCCTCTAAGCCCAAGCCCGCTCCCCCTTCCAGCTTGATAGACCTGATTGGAAGAGTCTCGGATGATAGGATGGTGGAGGTCCCACCCGAGTTTTCCAGGTACTGTAGGTCTGAGTGGTGGCCGGGTCACCACAGCCTTTGAACGGGGCTGTGGGAGGGCTTCTCATCAGGGGGCTCAGGACTCAGGCAGCTGCCAAGTGACAGCGCTGAGGGAGCCCTCACCCTCAGCAAACTGTCTGAGAACAATTCATTCTGGGGCCTGTCAGAGAGCAAACCTCAGACACTGTCTGAGAAGTCCACCCCTCTGGTGTGAGGCTGCCACGACCTCCCTTCTGCACGTCTGCGTTCTCTCACTCCCTGATGCAGCAGATCCTGGTGATTGCCTACTGGGCACCAGGTACCCTGCATATCAAGAGGGTGCATCAGAGAACAAAACAGGCACACTCCTTGCCTTCACAGCCCTTTCAGCCATGGGCAAAACCATGGGTAAACGAGAAGACTGTGAACGAAAAGACGAGAGGCGAGACATTGTTTACCAACTTTCAAAGAGTCCTAAATAAGTCCTAGAGAGCTCAGGAATGGTAGAGTGAATATAGACGGCCACATTGTATTGGAATCATCAAACTTGCTAAGAGACTAGATCTTTATTATTCCAACCCCTAAAAAAAAAAATTATTATGGGGCATGATCCAGGTCTTAACCAACACTACAGTGTTGATCCTGTTGCAGTATAGGAATGTATCAAATTAAAATGTTGTATACCTTAAATTTACACAATGTTATATGTCAAGTATATTTCAATAAGAAAGACAAATAACTTCAAATTGAGAAAAGTTCTATGAGGGAAATAAGATGATATGTTAGCAGTCAAAGGCAAACCCAGGGCTACCCTGATAGCTCAGCTGGTAAAGAATCCACCTGCTATGCAGGAGACCCCAGTTAGATTCCTGGGTCGGGAAGATCCGCTGGAGAAAGGATAGGCTCCAGTACTCTTGGATTTGACTTTACTTGTGGCTCAGCTGGTAAAGAATCCACCTTCAATGCAGAAGACTTGGGTTTGATCCCTGGGTTGGGAAGATCCCCTGGAGAAGGGAAAGGCTACCCAGTCCAGTATTCTGGCCTGGGGAATTCCAGAGTCAGACAGGACTGAGAGACTTTCACTTTCACTTTCAAAGGCAAGCCCACTTTGAAGAATGATCAGGGAGGGCTTCTTGAATGAGAAGAGTCAACTGACACACACCAAACAATGCTCACGCCTGGCATTACTTAAGACATAGTCTCACTCAATCCTCATAGCCTTCTAGGACTCCCATCTACAGATGAGGAGGCTGAGGCTCCGAAAGTGACACGACGTGCCCAAGGCCAGCACAGCTGGGAATAGCAGTTCCAGGTCTCTATCCCAGGAGACCTGGATCTTGCCTTGAAGACTTTGCCTGTTCCATTCTCTTAACAACCTTCTCCATTCTTCCTTCTCACATCCTGGTTAAATCTCATTCACCCAGCATGGAGGTCACCTCTTCCAGGAAGCCTCCCCTAACTTGTGGTGCCTGGGTCAAGGTCTTTTCTTTGTTTCCACAGACCACTAGCAGAGCCACAGCTGCAAAGTGTTAAAACTGTACCTTTACCTCTGGGAACATCTCTTCCTCCTGCTGTTCACATCGTTGTGGCAGAGTTCACCATGCTAGTGAATGGCCCTTCCCTGGATGCCGCTGATTGGTTGAAGGGTGGGCACCTGGTGCAAGCTAAGACAATCAGAAGCCTTCCCTGGGACTTAGGATTTGGAGCCCAGAAAGAGGAGTCTCTGTGCACGTGGCTGGAACCGTATGCAACAGTAGCCATATTCTGCCACATGGCCCCAGCAGCAGAAAGGCCAGCAGGCAGTGAGCGAAGAGTGGACGCTGTTGCTGGAGAGAAGTAGAGGCAAGAGACAAAGAGAAAGCCCTCCCTGGGCTCCCCACCACCACACTCACTCTGTGAGTCCACCCCGTCCATGGCGCATATCCAGCTCTCGGAGGCCAAGCGTGCCCGAAGTGTCCTTCTCCTTATGGTTACTCACAACCAAAAGGCTCCAAATACAAACTGCTCAACAAACATTTATGAATTGGTCCAAACGGGGTGCTGATCCCACCAAGTCTTTCCTTGGTGGTGTATTAACATGTGTGTGTCAGTTGCTCAGTCATGTCTGACTCTTTGTAACCCCATGGACTGGAGCCCGCCAGGACCCTCTGTCCATGGGATTGCCCAGGTAAGAGTATTGGAGCTGGTTGCCAATTCCTACTCCAGGGGATCTTCCTAACTCAGGGATTGAAATCACATCTCTTGCATCTTCTGCATTGGCAGGCAGACTCCCCACCACTGTGCCATCTGGGAAGCCCCATACTAATGTGGAGAATAATAACAACAAAACTATTTTTGTCCAAGATGGAAAGTCCTGAACAGCCGGTTCCTTGAGTCCAGAAAAGAAACAGTAGGACACATCCCAGCAAGAAGTCCCATCACAGGGCTGGGCTGACAGGCTCCTCTTCCCTGGCCACCTCTCCTCTCTGGGGTGTCACCCTCAGACAGAAGGTTTCGGGTCTGAAATGGGTCCCTCCTAGTGACCTGACCAGCTCTTGGATGTGAGCTGGAGGAGGAGGCATGGGTTTGCCTGGGAAGCAGAGGTCACCAGTCAGAGCGGATGCTTTGAATTTAGACCCGGGTTTATGAGCCGCAGCAGCCGCCAGCCGAGGACAGGGCCCAGCCCTTCCCAGGCCAGGGGCCGCTGGGAGGAAGGCTCACTTTTAATGATGTGCCTGTTTCTCCCAAATATTACGCTAGGCAGGGAGTTTGGACCAGAATGAAAGCGGAGGGTCTAATTTTAGACAGTACCTATGAATGAAACCTGACCCAAGCTGGGGAGGAAATACCTTCCACCAGCCCATGCCAGGACCAGTGTGTGTGATTTTCTGCTAAATTAGGCAGCTCCGGCAAACAGGTTACTGCAGGGCTTGGGACTTTTTTCTCTTTTCTCTCCACTAAGTTGGTCAGACTCTTTGTTTCTAAATATACATCCCTCCTCCCCTCAGCCCCCTTCTTTTACGAAAGCTCCTGGTCACCACGTCCCTTTATGTTCTGGCTGGTTAACTATCTGTTCTTCCTCCTTTTTTTTTCCTGCCCTGCCCTTCCTGGTATGTCCCTGCTTAAGACCAACAATTCATGGCATTAGGTCAAGTGCATGGGACTCCAGAGTCCTGAATATCACACTCCCAGAGGCAAGCATCAGCTTGATTCGGGGTCAGACAGAAGCCAGACCTAGACCATGGGAGGGATGAAGGCAGGTATCTGGTCTGTCCCAAGTGCCCGGCAGGAATCTAGGCTCAGTCAACACCCAGCACCTCTCTGCCCTTTTGGTGGCTACATTTGAGCCCACTTTGATTAGAGCAGAATTCATTTCTTTTTTTTTTTTTCTCAAAAATGATTTGGCAGTGTCACTCAGGAACAAAAGAAGAATATGACCTGCCATCACCGTAGACATCACAGTGGCAGAGAGGGCCACTCTCTTCCTGCCTGTGTGATCTTTGGGGAGCTCTTGTGCTTGATAAACCTCGGTTTCCTTATCTGTGGAATGGAGGTGGCCATCCCTACTTTAAGAGTGGCCCGTGCCAGTGACTCTCTGCTCGGGACGCTCCCAGCTCCAGCCCCACCCGGGGCCTGGCCAGACTTGGGGGCGAAGGCGGAACCGAGTCAGCCAGGCAGGACAGAGGCTGGAGCGGGACAGCAGCTGGAACACAGCTCCGTTCCCAGTCTGGGGCGCGGCCCTGGCCCCACTCAGGATCCGGTTCATCTGTAGCTGGGCTCTGTGGCTTTGGAGCACAGCTCTGTGGAGCGTCCCAGGAAGCCTTGCCAACTGAACAGGTCTGGGGGGTGGGAGAGCATGCAGGTTTCCTGGTGGAGGCCACGGTCCTCGCCGAGATGAGCTGGGACCTGTGGGCTCCCTCCCAGCAGGCCCTGGCCATTTGCTTGGCATATGTCAAATGACTCAGCCATTTGGGACCCATTTTTCCTTCTCTAGAATTCTTCCCACAGTGTTCCTGGGAAGAGGAAAAGAAACTTCCCTAGGAGATGTGTTTATCCCTGAGCATTTATTTTCTTTGGGGGTTTGGGTTGGGTGCTTAGTGGGGAAAAGGGAGCCGTTGGTGGAATCTTGGTCTCTCGGCCACTCTTCTCACAACACCTACCCCAATAAACCATTTCTCTCTAAACTGAGATTCTTGATTTTTTTTTTCATTTTCTTCCTTCTTTCTCCCTTTCCCCCTTCCCTTTCTCTCCTTCCTTCCTTAAATGTTTCTTTCAAGAGCAATCCAGCAGACCTGGTTTGCTGTTAACTGTGGGTGGAGATGGAGTGGAGTGGTTAGGTGTGGGTGGAGTGGTCTTGGCAGGCACTCACTGCTAGTACAAATCCCTTTAACCACTGTCGATGGGTTCACGGAGCACCCGCACTGTATCCTAAGGACTATTCTAGGTGCACACACACGGGAGAGGGGAGAAGAAGCATGGAAGCAAAGGAGCACAGAAGAGGTGGAGATTTGCTCTGCTGACATGGTCACAAAAGGGGTCCTCAGGGAGATGATGTCTGGGCAAGTCTTTGCAGGTTGAAGAGGAGTTCGCCAGGTGGACAGGCGGGGTCTAAGCACCCCAAGCAGGGCACAGAGTGCACAGTGGCAGGGAGTGTAACCAAGCCTGGCATGCTGCAAGTCACAGAGGAGAATCAGGGTGGACACTGGGTTTTATGGCCTCTGAGAATACAAGACACAGGAGAGTCCAACACAACGTAGAGTGAACTGAGGCCTCTAAGGACAGTTCAGGGAGTCACAGGGGGTTAGAGGAGGCGTTTAGGGGCTCCAGGGAAGACAGTCTAAAGGAAGGGCTTCTGAGGGGTCCATCAATAATGACAGTATTTCCCCAGTAAGGGAAGAAGACACTACAGAGCAGGGTTCACTGAGATCACCCCAGGACACTTTTAAAATACAGACTCAGCGCCTCACTCCAAGAGAGTCTGATTCAATTGATTGGGGTATGGCCTGAGGAATCTGTAGTTTTTTAAGCTCCCTGGGAATTTGATTGCACTCAGCATTGAGGTCCACCGCTCCCAAGGAAGGAGACAATACGAACAGAGGGGGCAGAATGAGGCGGGAAATAGAGAGGCACTTTACAGGAAGGGCAGCCAGACCTGCATGTGGGAGGAAGCAGGACGGCACACTGACTCTTATTCACGAAGGGCCACGAATATCGGGCCCAGAGGCCTGATTTCCATTCTGTTTGTAGACGGAAGACACTGGAAGTTTTAAACAGGGGTGTAATCAGACTGCTGGAAGTAGGGGAAGGCTGGAGTGGGGGCAGCTGTTATGGACTGCTGGTCAAGGGACAGCTACTCGGCCATGAGACCAAGTGCATTTTTGAGCATCTGTCTCTCAAGTGCCTATCAAGTTCATTATTGTTATTATAGTAGATGTGATGGTTAATTTCATGTGTCCACTTGGTTTGGTCCCAGTACCAAGATAGTTGGTCAAACATTTCTCTGGATACACCTATGAGGACTTTTTTGTGTTTGTCTTTTTAAATATTTCTGTGTGTACTTGGCTCCAACAGATCTCAGCCGTGGCATGTGAGCTCTTGGTCATGATACCCAGGCTTCTCCAGCTGTGGCACCCGGCCTCTCTAGTTGTGCTGCCCAGGCTTAGTTGCCATGTGGCATGTGGGATCCTAGTTCCCCACCAGGGACTGAACCCACATCACCTGCATTGGAAGGTGGATTCTTAATCACTGAACCACCAGGGAAGTCCCATGGGATGTCTTTGAATGAATTTAACAGTTTAAGTCAGTGAACTCTGAGCAAAGCAGATTGACTTCTGCAATGTGGGTGGGCCTTATCCAATCCATTGAAGACCTAAATAAAACCAAAAGACTGACTTCCTCTGAGCTACAAGGAATTCTACAGCAAATGGCCTTCATATCTGAACTGAAACTGTGGCTGTCTTCTGGGACTTAAGCCTAACTGATAGCCTTTGGAGTTGAACTATAATGTCAGCTTGTCCCTTGGTGTGCAGTTTGCCAGACCATGCTGCAAATTTTCAACTTGCCAATCTCTACAATTGTGTGAGCCAGTTCCATAAAATACATCTCTCTCTTTCTCTACCTCTTGTTTTTCTGGAGAGCCCTGACTAATACCTCAATTCCCTTACCAGTCTGCGGCTTCAGCAGAGCTGAACTCTCTTGCTAGCAGGGGCACAGGGATGCCTCTTGGCCAATCCATAACGATCAATGTAGCACAACCATCCTCACTTCCTGCAAGAGCTTGGTTCTGTAAAATTGGGCATACATATGGGTTTTCTTTGGGTAAACTAAAATCTCTTAAACTCAGAGTATCAGGCAAGATGCTTTCAGCAACAAAACCCCAAAACCTCAACTCATAAACCATAAGTAAATATTTAGCTCATGTTTAGCTCATGAAAAGTCCAGGTGCAGGGCAGTTTCCAGAACTGGCTAGCTTAGCAGTTCAGGGTTGTCATCAGAGTGGACTCCTTCCAGTCAAACTCTGGGTCTGTGTTGGTTTCATCCTCAGCTGGGTAGTAACACAGCCACAGTGGTTCCAGATGTCTCAATCCCACACCGCAGCATCAGGGAAAAGTAGGAGACCCTCATTTTCTGTGGCTTTCTCTTAAAAGAGAGGAAACTCTTCTGGAGAGCCTCCAGCAGCTTCCTCTCTCATCTAATAAGCCAGAATTGCTCTGCGTGGCCACTCCTGAACCTAGGTGGGTGACGTCGTATTAACTGACTCAGACTAACCCCCTTGGGAGCTTCCCAGGTGTGTGCGTGCATGCTAAGTCACTCCAGTCACGTCTGACTTTTTGTGACCCTATGGACTGTAGCCTTCCAGGTTTCTCTGTCCATGGGATTCTCCGAGGAAGAAGTCTGGAGTGGGTTTCCATGCCCTCCTCCAGGGGATTTTCCCCACCCAGGGATCAAAACCGTGTCTCTTACCCCCTCCTGCATTGGCAGGCAGGTTCTTTACCACTAGCAAGACCTGGGAAGCCCAGTGGTGAAGAATCCACCTGCCAATGCAGGAAGCACAAGAGATGAGAGTTCGATCCCTGAGTCAGGAAGATCCCCTGAAGCAGGAAATGGCAACGCACTCCGGTATTATTGCCTGGAAAATTTTACGGACAGAGGAGCCTGGTGGGGTCACAAAAGAGTCAGACATGACTGAGGACACACATACACACACACACAACCCCCTTGGAGGGCTTCCCAGGTGGCTTAGTGGTAAAGAATCCGCTTGCCAAGCAGGAAGCACAGGTTTGATCCCTGGGTTGAGAAGACCCCCTGGAGAAGGAAATGGCAACCCACTCCAGTATTCTTCCTGGGAATGGACAGAGGAGCCTGTCATGGAGAGAGGAGCCTGACGGGCTGCAGCCCACGGGGGTCAAGAAAGAGTCAGACACGGCTTGGTGAGTTACCCGCCACCAAGGATGCACTGGGATGCCTACTTGGAGGCACTGGGCATTAGAATGAATGATAACACCTGCTTGGGTGTGCCCCACAGCTGCAGACGCCACTATTAAAAGTACCCCCTCTGGATTGCACATCTGTTTGATAGATGTGCCGTCAAAGAGGTGGGTTCTGACAGGTCTAAAGGCGACACACATTGACAGTTATTCTGAATTGTATTTTACCGTATTTTTCCCCTCTGAGTATTTCTAGAGGCCATCAATTGTCCACAAATGACACTACCAACAGGTCACTCTCTTCCAAGGTGGCTTTCTCAAGGCTTGTGTAAGAGATCACGCTGTATATAATGAGGACCTGGGAAGAGAATGATGACAATATACCAAGAGCAGTTCATACAATATGTCATTTAATTCCTGTAGGAACTCTGGAAAATAGCTCTCATTATCTCTTGTGTCACTTAGGGATGATTCAGGTGTGAGTAACGGAGTATAGGAAGACTACCATTGACTTAATTACTTTCTGTAACAATGAGTCCCAAATGCAATAGTTCAGTATCTTCATCAAGGAACTTTCTATCCTTCCCCTGATTATCCCCGGTGCATGGGCTTTTATTTATACGCTCATCATATCATGGTTGTAAAATGGTTACTTCAGCTACAGTTAGCACACCTTTGCACAAAGGAATTCAAGGCAGGAAAGAAAGGGAAGGAAAATGTTTTGCATAAGCCTCCAATCAGATTTCCTATTGGTCAGACTTGGTCACATGCCCTCTCCCCAGCAATCACTAGCTTAGATCAAATATGTTGTATCCACATGGTAAGCACATTGCCACATGGGTGAATTCTCTGATAGAAAGGAAAATGGGTGAATAGCTATGTGGTGGGTTATTGCTGCTGCTGCTGCTGCTGCTTCTAAGTCACTTCAGTCATGTCCAACTCTGTGCGACCCCACAGATGGCAGCCCACTGGGCTCCGCCATACCTGGGATTCTCCAGGCAAGAACACTGGAATGGGTTGCCATTTCCTTCTCCAATGCATAAAAGGAAAAGTGAAAGTGAAGTCTCTCAGTCGTGTCTGACTCAGCAACCCCATGGACTGCAGCCCACCAGGCTCCTCCGTCCATGGGAGTTTCCAGGCAAGAGTACTGGAGTGGGGTGCCATTGCCTTCTCCAGTGGTGGATTATTAGCAGTGTTTTACTGTTCAGTCTCCAAGTCATGTCTGACTCTTCTCAACCCCATGAATTGCAGCATGCCAGGCTTCCCTGTCCCTCAACATCTCCCAGAGTTTGCCCAAGTTCATGTCCAATGGATTGGTGATGCTCTCCAACCATCTCATCCTCTGCCACCCTCTTACCCTTTGGCAGTCAATCTTTCCCAGCATCAGGACTCATCCCAATGAATCGGCTCTTTGGATCAGGTGGCCAAAGTATTGGAGCTTTTCACCTATTTGCCACATGCCTATTTTACAAATGAGCTCCCCTGATAGCTCAGTTGGTAAAGAATCTGCCTGTAATGCAGTAGACCCTGGTTCAATTCCTGGGTCAAGAAGATCCGCTGGAAAAGGGATAGGCTACCCACTCCAGTATTCTTGGGCTTTCCTTGTGGCTCAACTGGTAAAGAATCTGCCTGTAATACAGGAAACCTGGGTTTGGCTCAACTCATAAAGAATCTGCCTGCAATACAGGAAACCTGGGTTCGATCCCTGGGTTAGGAAGATCCTCTGAAGAGGGGAACAGCTACCCACTCCAGTACTCTGGTCTGGAAGACTCCATGGACTGTGTAGTCCATGGGGTCACAAAGAGTCAGACAAGACTGAGCGACTTACATTTTCACTTTATTTTACAAATGATGAAACAGCAGTTCCAAGAGGTTAAGCAAAATGCCCAAAGTTACCCAGGCTACAAGAGGCAGAAGTATGATTTAAATTTGGGTCTTTCCATAGGTGAAGATATATGTCCTGAAGTTCTTGTTATTCACATTTCTGAACCTTCCATTGGCCAATTGCACTCCATGCTGGCTGTCCATGATCACCCCGAGTGTGGATGGTACGTCATGCTCACCGACCACCGGCCCTATCACACATGGAACCAATCCAACAAAGACTTCTAGTTTGTTATTTGGAGGGTATTAAGACACAGCTCTGCTGGCAAGTACAGTCATTAACATCCAGCTGTTAAAAGCAATGGTTCCGTTTGTGCTGAGACGTTTTTATGACATCCAGTGAACATGAGAGAACTGTGAGCAGAACCACTTACAGACTTAATCCTAAGGCCTGCAATGATATAAATGGAATGCTTTTTCCAGGTGTGGATTGGGGGAAGCTGCATGCATAAACTTTGAGTTGACAAAGGACTCGTGTAGGAAAGTAGAGGATCACAGGAAACACAGCGGACAAAACTGTGGTTAGAAATTAGGATGTCTCCTTCTCCTTCTNACATTGCCACATGGGTGAATTCTCTGATAGAAAGGAAAATGGGTGAATAGCTATGTGGTGGGTTATTGCTGCTGCTGCTGCTGCTGCTTCTAAGTCACTTCAGTCATGTCCAACTCTGTGCGACCCCACAGATGGCAGCCCACTGGGCTCCGCCATACCTGGGATTCTCCAGGCAAGAACACTGGAATGGGTTGCCATTTCCTTCTCCAATGCATAAAAGGAAAAGTGAAAGTGAAGTCTCTCAGTCGTGTCTGACTCAGCAACCCCATGGACTGCAGCCCACCAGGCTCCTCCGTCCATGGGAGTTTCCAGGCAAGAGTACTGGAGTGGGGTGCCATTGCCTTCTCCAGTGGTGGATTATTAGCAGTGTTTTACTGTTCAGTCTCCAAGTCATGTCTGACTCTTCTCAACCCCATGAATTGCAGCATGCCAGGCTTCCCTGTCCCTCAACATCTCCCAGAGTTTGCCCAAGTTCATGTCCAATGGATTGGTGATGCTCTCCAACCATCTCATCCTCTGCCACCCTCTTACCCTTTGGCAGTCAATCTTTCCCAGCATCAGGACTCATCCCAATGAATCGGCTCTTTGGATCAGGTGGCCAAAGTATTGGAGCTTTTCACCTATTTGCCACATGCCTATTTTACAAATGAGCTCCCCTGATAGCTCAGTTGGTAAAGAATCTGCCTGTAATGCAGTAGACCCTGGTTCAATTCCTGGGTCAAGAAGATCCGCTGGAAAAGGGATAGGCTACCCACTCCAGTATTCTTGGGCTTTCCTTGTGGCTCAACTGGTAAAGAATCTGCCTGTAATACAGGAAACCTGGGTTTGGCTCAACTCATAAAGAATCTGCCTGCAATACAGGAAACCTGGGTTCGATCCCTGGGTTAGGAAGATCCTCTGAAGAGGGGAACAGCTACCCACTCCAGTACTCTGGTCTGGAAGACTCCATGGACTGTGTAGTCCATGGGGTCACAAAGAGTCAGACAAGACTGAGCGACTTACATTTTCACTTTATTTTACAAATGATGAAACAGCAGTTCCAAGAGGTTAAGCAAAATGCCCAAAGTTACCCAGGCTACAAGAGGCAGAAGTATGATTTAAATTTGGGTCTTTCCATAGGTGAAGATATATGTCCTGAAGTTCTTGTTATTCACATTTCTGAACCTTCCATTGGCCAATTGCACTCCATGCTGGCTGTCCATGATCACCCCGAGTGTGGATGGTACCTCATGCTCACCGACCACCGGCCCTATCACACATGGAACCAATCCAACAAAGACTTCTAGTTTGTTATTTGGAGGGAATTAAGACACAGCTCTGCTGGCAAGTACAGTCATTAACATCCAGCTGTTAAAAGCAATGGTTCCGTTTGTGCTGAGACGTTTTTATGACATCCAGTGAACATGAGAGAACTGTGAGCAGAACCACTTACAGACTTAATCCTAAGGCCTGCAATGATATAAATGGAATGCTTTTTCCAGGTGTGGATTGGGGGAAGCTGCATGCATAAACTTTGAGTTGACAAAGGACTCGTGTAGGAAAGTAGAGGATCACAGGAAACACAGCGGACAAAACTGTGGTTAGAAATTAGGATGTCTCCTTCTCCTTCTTGTCCCATCGCTGATGCTTGCCAGACATGGGGCCCTGAGCTGGCTACCTCTTCTCTCTGGTTGAAACTTCTTCCCATCCTGCTTTTGCCCACAGACACACACACACAAAACCTAATTCCAGAGAAGAAATAATTCTTACTCATCTTTGTTTTTATTGTCTAAGGTCTAGCCCATGAAAGGTACTCAGAAAGTGTTTGAATCAGTGAATGAATGAGTAAATAAATGAAGTGAGGGAGGAGTAGTGACTGATTTCCACATTCTTATCTACAATAGAGGAGGAACTCTATCCAAGCTAAGTGAACATGGATGAATGAAAAGTTTCCAGTCATCTATTATGTTTACCGACTCCACCTGGCCATTGCACTTGCTGGTTTTTCTGCCTAGAACTTTCCTCGCCTTATTCATTCTGATCACAGCTCAAATATCTCCTTCTCAGAGATGCTGGACCTGCTCACCTTGTCCAAGATTCACACTCCCACTCCTAGCACCTCTGTACGTTTCACCTCATTGCCTTATCTGACCTTCCCCCTCCCCTAGCCTACAACACCATGAGTTGCAGCCGGAGATTTGAGGTTCCTCTCGAGTTTCAGCAGAGGACTTGGGGTTCCTCTCAAGTCGTGTTGGGGCAACTCCTCTCTACCAGTGATGTGCAGGGTGGCTCCTGTCTAGTTGCCATGTGTGGGTGGCTACTCGCTAGTGGCAGCATGGGGCTCCTCACTAACTCCTTGAAAGTCAGGCAGTTCAAGAGTCTATCTTGTTCACTGTGGTATCACCATCAGAATGTCTGGCACAATTTAGAAGTTCAATAAATATTTATTGAGTGAATGAGCAAATGACTATGACTTTCAACCTCTTATAAGCCTTCCAATGGTTCCCTTTCCGGAGCCAGAGCTTCTTTCTCATCCATCCAAATCCCTCCAGGACCTCTCACAATATAAAGCATCTCAAAAGTTTTTCCAACTGAAGCCCGCATGCCCTAGACGCTGTGCTCTGCAACAAGAGAAGCCGCTGCAATGAGAGGCCCACATATCACAACTAGAGAGTAGCCCCTGCTTGCTGCAACTAGAGAAAGCCCATGCTCAGCAAGGAAGACCCAGCACAACCAAACATTAAATAAACAGTTTTTTTAGAAGTCTTTCCAGCCTTGGTGTCAGTAACTTCGTACCACCTTGGACCTCCTATTCCAACCTTCTCCAGCCCTTCCCTTCATCCTTGGCATTACTGGCTATGTTTAATTATGGTACAATCACGCAATGGAAAATGATAAAGCTACTAAAAATAATTTGCATGTCATCCTTGTGCAGGGGCCATGCTAATCTTCTCAGTATTGTTCCAATTTTAGTATATGTGCTGCTGAAGCCAGGGAAGCCTGGTATGCTGCATTCCATGGGGTTGCAAGGAGTCAGACATGACTGAGCAGCTGAGCATCAACAACTAAAAATAATAAAGAAGTGCTTTATTGACATGGGAAGTTGCTCATAATACATTGTTAATTAGATTTAAATAGGTTCTATTTCTACTAAATCTCTATGTGTAGGTGTACTTATATGTGCATGTACCATATTCAACAAAATATTACCAATGATAGTATTTGTATATTTCCCTTTATGTTCTCCAATTTTCTTATGATGTTTCTATATCCCTTATATGATTTCTGAAAATATTAAAATGAACCATGTGACATTGCTATTTTGATAAATTAAAAACAGCCAGTTGTCTTCTGTTTCATATGATTGGATGAAACAAACTATAAGATCACTTAGCATTTAGGCTGAGTTGAATTTTAGAAAGCATTAGAAAGAATAGAAAGACTAAGAAATCCCAGTGGGATTAAGTGATACAAACTGTCATGTATAAAACAGATAAGCAACAAGGATATATTGTATAGCATGGGGAATTATAGCCATTATCTAGTAATAACTTTTAATGGAATTTAATCTGTAAAAACACTAAATCACAATGCTGTACACCTGAAACTAATATAAAATGTTATAAATCAACTCTACTTTCATTAAAACTGAGACTAAGAGCCCCAAAATTCCATGCTGGGTGGAACTGCCATGTAAAGAACCACTTCATCAGGAGAACCAGGTTTAAGGACCAAGTCTTTTAAACCTAAAAGGCTGTGACCCACCTATGCCCCTTAAGAGGGCACTAAAGTCCCGACCACTGCAGACCGACAGATGACATCTGAGGGAACTGACCAGGTGAGAACTGGGAGGTGATTTCTGCTGCGATTGTGGATTTCAGGCTACCCTGCCTGGGCTCCATACACAGAGTGCCTGATTTGGGAATCATTTTGCCTGTTATCACTTGAGCAGAAGTAAGCTCTGCACCCTGGGAGGCTGTCGAGATTCACCAAAGGAAGGAGAGGAGGAGGGAGGAGAGGAGAAAGGGAAGGAAGAGAGGATATTTATGTTTCCCAAGAGCAAAAGTCAGCAGCTGGAGCTTTCCCTAATGTGCTAAGCATAGTTTCTGAAAGGGGAAGTGACGTCCACATCTATGACGATCATTTGTAAAAACTCAATGGTCAACACTGATGGAAAATCCCTAATTTAGACACTCAAAAGAACCTTTTGTGAAGTAATGACTCTGATGGGCTGTGGCATTTGTCAAAAGGTTTTGTCATAGATAAGCACCTAGCTCAGAAGCAGGAAGTCAGAGTAAGGGAGATGGCGAGAGCTGTGGAAGGTTCTGGGAAAGGTCATAACCAGCCTTGGTCACTGTGCTCAAACCACAAATCAATAGGCTTTGAATATTTAGTGTAGACATTCACCCTTGGCAAGGAAGGGAGCCTCACCCAGTCTCTGGAAGGCAAGGGCAGTGTATGCTTAAATGCACTTGAGGAAAAAACAGCAGGAAAGGCAAATGTAATATAACTACATGGAAAAAAAAAAAGGCAAGTCTCAGAATTTGAAAAAAAAATTCAACCCAAAATGACAAATAGCTAAAAAAATTGTATTTAATTTATTTAAAAATAAACAAGAGTGAGAATTCCACTTCACTGGAAATCAAAGGCAAATTAAAGCAAGAAGATGTCTATTCTCTGTTGTAAAACTAACAGTTTTAAAGATTAAAAGTATATAAGATCCTATGTTGATGAGCGTGAGTAATATGTGTGTCCTCAATAACTAGATGTGGAACTGTGAATTTATATTTATATATATATATATACACACATATATGTGTGTACACATATATAATATATACATGAGATTTGGGCTTCCCTGGTGGCTGAGACAGTAAAGAATCTGCCTGCAATACAGGAAACCTGGGTTCGATCCCTGGATAGGGAGATCCCCTGGAGAAAGGAATGGCAACCCACTCCAGTATTCTTGCCTGGAGAACCCCCTGGACAGAGGAGCCTGGCAGGCTACAGTCTATGGGATTGCAGAGTCAGACACGACTGAGCAACTAACACGTTCATTCATTCAACAAAATACAACAAAAATTTCAGAGCTTTGGCCTAGTAATTCTATTTCTGAGCATCTATCTTAGAAAAACAATCCTTAAATTTTTAACTTTGATTTATTTATAATAGTTTAAAAGTTGAAACAACTTAAACCTTCAATAATGTTGGGATGATTAGGTAGATGACAACATATTTACTTAAAATAGTACCATAAACATTTACAATAGTATTTATAAAAACCTTATTAATAAGGACAATCAGTTCAGTTCAGTCACTCAGTCATGTCCGACTCTTTGCAACCCCATGGACTGCAGCATGCCAGGCATCCCTGTCCATCACCAACTCCCAGAGTTTACTCAAACTCATCTCCATTGAGTTGGTGATGCCATCCAACCATCTCATCCTCTGTCATGCCCTTCTTCTCTTGCCTCAATCCTTCCCAGCATCAGGGTCTTTTCCAATGAGCCAGCTCTTCACATCAGGTGGCCAAAGTGTTGGAGTTTTAGCTTCAACATCAGTCCTTCCAATGAACACTTGGGACTAATCTCCTTTCCTTAAAAAACTGGAAATAGAACTGCCATACAACTCAGCAATCCCACTACTGGGCATACACACACCGAGGAAACTAGAATTGAAAGAGAGACGTGTACCCCAATGTTCATTGCAGCACTGTTTACAATAGCCAGGACATGGAAGCAACCTAGATGTCCATTGGCAGACGAATAGATAAGAATGCTGTGGTACATATACACAATGGAATAGTACCCAGCCATTAAAAAGAATGCATCTGAATCAATTCTAATGAGGTGGATGAAACTGGAGTCTATTATACAGAGTGAAGTAAATCTGATTTACTTCAGAAAGAAAAACACCAATACAGTATACTAATGCATATATATGGAATTTAGAAAGATGGTAATGATGACCCTATATGTGAGATAGCAAAAGAGACACAGATGTAAAGAACAGTCTTTTGGACTCTATGGGAGAAGGAGAGGGTGGGATGACTTGAGAAAATAGCACTGAAACATGTATACTACCTTATGTGAAATAGATTGCCAGCCCAGGTTCAATGAGACAAGGTGCTCAGGGCTGGTTCACTGGGATGACCCT
>SJYV01041180.1:89264-118306 GCA_006410875.1 Neotragus pygmaeus | reverse complement strand
CTAAAGGGCGCAGCCTGGCCTCCCGGGCAGGTTCCCTGTCCTGAGAGAGCCCACCGTGATCTGCCCCAGTGGTTCCCAGTGAGGGCGGGGACATTCTGATGCTTGAGGAGTATGACTTGAACTTGGGGAGCCGGGCCAACAGGGCCCACCGGTCCTGCAGGGTGCAGGCTGCCCAAAGTCACCTCTCCAGCGCCCAGTGGCCTCATAAGCGTGTTACCGAACGCCTGCTGTGTAGGTAGCAGATTATTCAAAAGAAGCTGAGGCCTTACTCAGCAAGCTTGGGGTTTCTTCTCCCCGACAGACTTGTGAGACGGTACAGGCCCTCCCACTGGAGAGTGATGGGGAGAGCGAGGGTAGGGGCGTTTGAGGGCTCAAAGAGAGAAGATACACCTGGGGCCTTTTCTCTGGCCCTCGACTGTGGCTGGGTAACAGAGGAGGGCTTGGGAGGCCTCATGCCCAAGCACTGGTCCCCGTGGCCGGGCCCTGGGCTGAAAGGAGGAGCCTGAGGCCCTGGTCTCCAGAGGGAGGCAGTCTGCACTAATGGTCTCCAGAGAGAGTGGTAAGAAACGCTTCTTTCAGCCCGGCCCCATCCCTTGCGTCCGACCCTCGCTTTAGAAATGGGAACCAGTCAGAACTTCTCCCCAGCCTCATTCTCACAGCCGGGCGTGGCTGCCCCGCCCTGTCAGGACTGGGCGGCTCCCGGCTCCCAGCGTGCAGGGGGCTGGTCCCGCTTGAGAAGGAGCAGATGGGTGGGCCGGGGCCACGGGGACTGGGCCCTGCATCCTGGCCCAGCTGCAGTCCAGGGCACATCCCGCCCTTCCTCAGTTGGCAAGGAAGAAAGGGGACTGAACTGAGGCCTCCTTCATCTGCTTTCCTAAGACAAGGCTGGCTAGGAGGGTTTCTCCTCACACAAAGGTGACTGTCACAGAGCTCTTTGCCTGTGACAACTTGGTTTTTCTATGATATTAGGGAAATTGAAGGACAAATGTAAAACCTCAGGGATAACACTTTCCAGGGACCTGGGAACATTCGAGTACACATTTTTCACATATGTGTTAATCTCTGAACTCCTTGTGAAACGGCTGTGACGATAGTGCCGACTCGTAGGGTGGGTGTGATGGCGAGTTGAGAACAGGCACACGAAGCCGGGCGCGCACAGCCCAGCACGGGGCAGTAGCCCTGCTTGGCTCCTCTGTCATCGCCGCCCCCTTCATCATCCCCTCCGACATCCAGTTTCCCTCTGCTGAGAGCTTGAAGGGGGCGGGGCGACAGGCTCCTGGCTTGAGTGACAAGCACTTGGGCTGAAGGTCTGTTTTTAGCTTCTCCTGCTTCGAGTTTGTATCCATAATAAGATAACGAGATTCTTGGGGGGCAGGGACTGTTTTAAGCATCTGTGACTCCCTGGGGCCTGGTACACAGTGGGTGCTCAATGAATGTCTCCTCCATTCGGGCCCCTCCCAGCCACCAGCCGTTCCACTGGGCTGAGCCCCTGCCAAGGCCTCTACCACAGCAAACCAAACCGCAGTGGGTTTCCAGAAATGTGGAAAACATCCCCTCAGGAATCCAGACGTCCCCATGGCTCTCCTGTGCATCAGAGGGAGGGAGAAGCCGGGCTCGGGGGGAAGGCTGGGGGCTGAAGGCCACTGCTCCCCAGGGCTGGCATAAATGGCCCATGGGGCCTGCCTTCGAGAGGAGTCAGGCGGGGAAAGGCATCCTTCAGGGCAGATGTGGGGCACACGGGCCCTCCAGCACTCAGGGGCTACCGAGTAAAGCCAGGAGGGGCAATAAAATCTCACCAACCCCCACCCTCAGCATGCACACATAGACCATCTCCTCACCACCCTTCATGGAGCATCTGTGAGGGCCCAGTAATGGCCTAGGCACCCTGTACACAGTGTCTCCCAGGACCCCCCACACCCCAACTCAGCGATGACTGATAGATGAGGAAACGGAGAGCCAGAGAGGTTAACTCTTGCTCGAGATCACACAGTTAGTAAGGGAGGGTTTGGAGATCTCAACCCAAGCCCTTGTGGTCCTGAAGCCCTTACTTTTTAGCCACCCAGTCAGAAAGGCCAAAGCTTGGAGCCAGTGGCCCATGAGGTCAATTCAGCATGCAGACATGTTTTGCTTGGATCCAAAGCTGCTTTAAAAAGTAGGAAATTTCACATAAAAGACGAGGTTTCCGGCTTCTGGTTAGAAATCAGATCTGGCAACCCTGGACCCACCTTTCCATGGGACCACAACTGGCTGAGCTAGGAGTAGCTGCCCCTCAGTCCAGGCTTGTGGTCACCACACCCCGCCCCAGCCCGCATTCCTCACAGATGTCCCCTGCCTGGCCCCTGAGAGTACCTGCCTTTGCATCCTGGCAGGCCTGGGGGCACCCTCTCAGGAGAGAGACCCAGACCATAGTGTGAAGGTTCTGAGCCCCTTCCTCAGCATCCATCTCTGCGTTAAGGGCATGATCTTTAAAGCTAGGCCTGGGGCCCATGGGTTTTCTCTTTCTGAGCTTCAGTTTTCTCATCCTTAAAACAAGGGTGTTAGTACTTATCTATTGGACTATGGAAAGAATGACTTTCATTTTCAGTCCCTGGGTCTGGGCCACCCACAACTCCTCTTTCCCCCTTTTGTGGAACAGAATGCATTCAGGGGGTCTAGCAATCACTCAGGCCCAGGCAATACCCATCAGAGTGGAATGAGAACAGGCCAGGATTGTGGGTGTTCCATAGGCTGGATGAGGCACTGCCTCTAGGCTGTCACAAACCTTGGGCTGACCTTTCCTAAACCAAACTGAGTGGACCTGCTGGTTCCTTCTGTGTCTGTTGCCCTCTTTAGAATGCACACTCTGCGAGGCCAATAACCACGTTTTCTTCCCATCTGTATCCTGCAAGTTCACTATGTACTAATAAAATCTCTTAGTGACAGAGGCCCCAAGGCTCAGTCCTTGGTCCTTTTCTCTTCTCTGTCTCTTCTCTTTGCTTTGTGATCTTTCCAGTTTCAAGGCTTTAAACTTCATTCATACACCAATGACTCCCAGATCTATACTTCTACCGAGACCTGCTCCTGACCCAGAGGCATACCTAACTGCCTATTCAACATCAACACTTAGCTAACTAGCGCACATCTCAGACTCAGCATGACCTCCTGATCTCCCCCCAAGTGACTCCACCTGTCACCTCTCAGGTGGTGGCAACTCCATCCTTCCAGCTGTTCAGTCATAAAGCCACAATGCCATCCATCCCCTCTTGCCTAGATTATTACAATAGCTTCCTAGCTTGTCATCACCCTGCTTGGACTCTCACCTCTTGCCAGGGTATTCTGTACACAAGAGTCACGGCAGTCCTTTTAAAATTGAAATTAATTGTGTCTCTACCTTGGTCAAAACCCTGCAATGATGCCCTCCTCCTTGCAGTAGATGCTAGAGTTCTTAACAATGGCCTACAAAACCTTGCATAACCTGGAGCCCTCTCTGATCTCACTTACTGCTCTCCTCTGCACTCCAAGTTTCAGTTACTTGCACAAAGTCAAGTTCCAGCAGGGCAAAGAGGACTAGAACTCAAGTCTGTTTTGTCTGAAAGGTTCTCCAGCTTCTGCTGCAAAGCACAACTTCCTAGCAAGTGTCATTGTTTTCCCTGGACTGCAGTTTCCTCATCTATAAAATAAAGATATTCCTTCCCATCTGAATTACAGAGAAGATGGGATTAGATACTTTCTAAAGCTATATTCCACCTCCAATATTTGATAAATCTGAATGGGACTTGAACAGGAGCTCTGTTCTAATCATTTCTGTATCTCCAGTGCCTGGCACTTAACAAACATGGGATGGATGGGTGGATGAGTGGTTGGATGGAAAGTGGGCGGATGGATGGAAGAGTAGAATGTGGGTGGATGCATAGATAGATAAATGGATGATTGAATAAAGGAATAAATTCTCTGGACACCTGATGCGAAGAGCTGACTCATTTGAAAAGACCCTGATGCTGGGAAAGATTGAGGGCAGGAGGAGAAGGGGATGACAGAGGATGAGATGGCTAGATGGCATCACCTACTCGGTGGACATGAGTTTGGGTGAACGGGAGTTGGTGATGGACAGGGAGGCCTGGCGTGCTGCGGTTCATGGGGTCACAAAGAGTCAGACACGCCTGAGCGACTCAACTGAACTGAAGGGATATTCAGAGAGTTGAGAAGAGGAGAAAATATGGCTGACGGGCTGCTTCCTAGACTTCTGATTCGGAGTTGGAAGGCTGCGATAACACCAAACACAGGAGAGCCTCATTTCCTTACCGAGTACTCGATGGAAGAACAAATCTGGGGACGCCAAGGGAACGGAAGCCAATGAACTGAGAGACAGGCTGTGGCAGAGGACAGAGCACAGGCCATGGGGTTGGAAGGATCTGGTTTCCACTCTTGTCACTGCAGCCCCATCGGTGTGTGACACCAAGCCCAGTTTTCGCAGGGGCGCTGGGGATAACGTAATCCCCGGCCCTCTTGTATCCATTGTGAGGACTAGAGGAAGTACTGTATTGATACGTATTTTACAGTGCCTGACACATAAACGGTGTGCAGAAATGGTGCTGCCATCATGGTTAGGAAAGGCCTCAGCCAAGGAGAGGGGCCAGGCCAGACCTGGCACCTCAGAGTGGACTCCCTGTCTTGACTCTGCCTGAGATGCTTAGCTGAGAGATGCCAGAGGCAGAGGCCAAGCGCTCTGTCTGTATCTGCCCATCTTAGCTCCGTAGTCCAACTGGCCGGGCTTGGTAGGCTACAGGTCTGCCTCATCCAGGCAGTCCTGGCTGCGTCCCTCCCTGACAGGTTCTTAAGGGGCCAGCCACCTGCCCTGTCCCGCCTGACATAGAGGGAGAACCCAGCCTCAGGACCCAGAGCCCCAACTTCTCAGGGACCGCTCAGACGTGAGGAACTTTCCATCCACATTGCAGGAATTTTTTTTTGCAGCAAAAAAAAAAAACCTAAAAACCTTCATCCTTTGGCCTCTGGGAGAATATTCCTTTTATGTGAAACTGGCTGGGAGGAAAATTCAAGATTCCTTCTCCTTCGCCTAATTGATATCAACATGAAATATTCTGGTGTTGTTTTAATAAGACTTTGGTTTTCCAGCAAGAGTAGGGGAAAAAAAGAAAAAAGATCTCTCCTGGACCAGAATATTTTTAGCGAAAATATTTTGCTTGCATCCTCCGCGCCCCCTCCCCTCCCTGTTCCTGCCCTGGCTTCAAAGGCACAGCAGTGCCGTTCTGGGGTGCTGAGCGGCCCACACTCGGCAGCCCCTCCGCCCCTCGCATGGCAGGCCGGCCGGCCAGCGAGTGCCAAGCCAAGAAGATATTTTTTCCAGAAGCGGCATCTGGCTCCTTGGCAGGCGCACAAGCAGTTGTGCTGGCAGCCGGGGCTAGCCGGGGTCTGCCGTGTGTTTAGGCTGCTGCCTCTTCGGACTCTCTCCCGCAGACACAGCGTTCTCTCTGCTGGGCCGGCCCCTCCCTCCTCACCCCTCGAGAGGGCGAGGGCGGGGCTGGGGGGCCTCAGAGCTCCTGAGGGTTCTGCCCCCTGCCTCTCAATGGGGTCTGACGCTGCAGACCCACCTGGGCACCATCTCTTGCCAACTTGCATTTGGGCAGGTGGGTTAACCTTTCTGAGTCCTCAGTTTCCTCAGTTGGGAAATATGAGTCATCACCATCTCCATAAACTTTTCTGCCGTCTGATCTGGCCTGGATCTGACTTTCCAGCTGAGTATCTTACCCTCTTCCCTTCATGCACGAACCCTCCATCCCTCTCCACGAGCGTGGCCTCCTTTGCATTTTCAAACCTCCAAAATCTTTGCAACCCTAGATCTTTGGCACTTGCTCTAGCCTCTTTGTCCAACTTTCGAACAGCTGGTTCCTCCTTGTCCTTCTAGTCGCCACTCAAAGTCCTCCTCCTCTGAGAGGCTTTCCCTGACTTCTCCATCTCAAGCAGCCACTTGAGCTGCCAGCACCTTTCTCTGGAGATTTCCCTCAGATCAATTCTCGCAGCTTGCTGTGTATATTTGGTATTGTTCACCCCTCTCTCGCCCCCAGCCAAGGGGCTCCATGAGAACCAGAATCTGGGCTGTTCCATCCATTCCTCCATCCTGACTGTGCCACTCAGGGATTTCCCAGGAGCTTTTCAGGGACTCCCGGCTCCACTGGAGACGCCTCCTGATTCTCTCTTCAACAGCCCTCAGGACTCATGACACCCCCAGCCCAGCCCATCAGAGATGAGAAACGGGAAGGAGGCTAGCATTCATTATCTGCACCCAACTTAATGCATGAAGACTGCCCCTCATGTCCTTTTCCTCTTCATCCCAACTCTGAAAGGTAGGACTGATTATCACTGATTTACAAATGAGGATACTTATAAGCTGAGGGGCTGACCCGCTGTCACACAGCTGGGAGATGGCCAGCTCAGCCTAACCCCATTGCCCCCTTTCTTATAGTCCCCACAGCTGGTCCGGCCACCATGCTAGCTGGAGGCCCAGGCAGGAGGCCACAGTCAGTCTAAGGACAGCTCCCATGCAGAGTCCCTTGTCCCCTGCTGGGTGTTCTCCAGCCTTCACATTGTGAAACTCACAACGGCAATGTGGATGGGGGTCATGAAACCCCACCATGAAGAGGAGGAAACTGAGGCTCATGGGATTGAAGTGGCTCCCCTGAGTACACACCGGAAGTAAGGAGTTCCCGAGGTGCTCAGTGGAATGGCCCCACTGCCAGAGTGAGATCCTTCTCGCATTGGTGCCATGCTTTCTAAGCATCTTCAGTGACCGTTGTTGATCACACAGTTGGAATGGGTCTGTGCTCAGTCACTAAATGCATGGATGAGTGGATGAATGGATCCCAGAGCGAAATGTGAATTCTGTTCTCCCTGGATAACAGGAACCAAGGTCCACAGCCTGCGTCTATTCCCTATCCCAGGCCTAGTTGTTGTTCAGTCACTAAGTCGTGTCCAACACTTTGTGACCCCATGGACTGCAGCATGCCAGGCTCCTCTGTCCTCCACTACCTCTCTCAGTTTTGTCAAATGCATGTCCATTGAGTCAATGATGCTATCTAATCAGTTCATCCTCTGCCGCCCCCTTCTCCTTTTGCCTTCAGTCTTTCCCAGCATCAGGGTCTTTCCCAGTGAGTCGACACTTCGCATCAAGAGGCCAAAGTATTGGAGCTTCAGCTTCAGCTTCAGCATTAGTCCTTCCAACGAATATTCAGGGTCTAAACCTTATGGATGTCCAGGTGCCAGCTTTTCCCAGGGGCTGGCCCCGCAGTGAAACCATTGCAACCAGCCCTCAGGGCTCTCGATCTCCCTCCCCTCCCCACCCCCAACCCCCATAGGAGCCAGAGATCAGAAATGATAGCCACGATTGATTAAATTAGTTCTGCAGCAACCTTTTATGTGGCCACCCAACTCCACCTGCATTGGGACATCAGAATGACAATGTTGAAGGGCACTCCTGAGCCTGCAGAGAACCTGAGGCACAGACAGGGGAAGAAACGTGTCGAGGTTACTCGGTCTTGGCCCTGGGGCTAACCTGTCTGGGTAGGGGGGGCTTCAGGGGCAGCTTCGTGCCCAAGCAGGTGTGACCCAGCAGCCACCCGGACCCCCTGGCACAGGCACGTTGTTATAGCTTCCTTTTTACAGGTGGTGGTGTTCGTGGCCTAGACTCAACCCTAGTGTCAGCGGAGGGGCAGGCGGGTCAGCTTCAAGACATCGTCCTTCGTCACGGGCAGCCCCAATCTGTTCACCAGACACAAGGAGACATATCTAGAACGGTTGCCTAGGCAGGGGACAAGGCTGGACCATTCCTCGAGTCAAGCAGAGTGTCCTTGCTTGCCCACACCCAACCCCTCTGAGTTTAGGCCCACCTTCCAACCTCCGGTGCCCTGCCTGCATTCCGGTGGTGCTGTAGCGCCCTGCCAGGCCTTCAAAGCTGCCATTCCTCTACCCAAAGGGCCCTTCTCTGCTTCATCCCTTGAGGAATACTTGCTCCTCCTCCAATGCCCAGTTCCCACCCTCTGACCCTTTTCCTACCTGGCCCCTCCCTGCTCTCTGCTCCTTGACTGGAGGAGCCTCGCTGCAAGCTCCGTGTGCAGAAACCTTGTCCAACAACCTCGGAACCTGCCCGCTCCCTGCACCAGTCCCAGGAACCGGCACATCTGAGAGCCCCGAGGTCCCAGTTCTCTGGAAGTTTATTTCTCCTGAAGTTGCAGGGGTCCATCTTGAGAAGTGATTCATTTATAAACGCTCCTGCTAATTTGGAGGAGTTTTCTGAACTGCAGAGGAACTCAGCCTTGACCAGCCTTTTCAGATGAACCACTGGGGCCAGGGATGACTAAGGAGCATTGTTTCACATCAGATGATTCTTTTCCTCTCTGGTCCCGAAAACCTCCCCAGCCTGCTCACAACCAAATCCTCAGCACCCAGCACCAGCCTGGCACATACATGTTTGCAAGACACAGAAATGAACGAATGCAGCTCTCAGCTCAGCAGCCTCTGAGCTGTCCAAATTTGCAGTTCCTCCATCCCCTACGGCAACGGAGAGTAAATATCACAGGTTTGGAGCTGAAGACGACTCAGAGTGGGAAAGCAGACTCCGGGAGTTTGTTTGAGACTTCGACGTGTGAGTGGGGCCTCAAGAGGGTCTGTCCCGCCCCAGGTTGCCCTGCCTGCCGGGGCAGGTGAGTCTGGGAGAGCCTGGCAGGCCTTTCCTCCCTTGCCACCCCGCCCGCCCTCTGCAGCCAGCTGTGTGGCAGACATTCCTGGGCCAGCTCATTGATATTCAGGAATGGAACTTGAGCTGCTCGGGAGAGAGCGGGCAGGCATTAGGCCCTCTGCCTGGGCCCTTCTTCCTTGTACTGGGAGGGTCTGAACACCCTCACCAGCCAGAGGGAGCATCCCAAGCCCTGGACACCCGAAGCTGGATGGCCAGGGAAACTGAGGCCTCCAGTGGGGACCGCTCACCCCAGGGTGCTCAGGGGTGGTGGGGGTCTGCGGCACCCCTCACAGAGCTCATTCTCAGGCCACCCTCTGCTGAGAATCCCAAGCTGCCTGCTCCTCCAGGTGCTTCCGAGGCCCTCCCAGCTCCACGCTGCTCTCCAGAGGCCCTGCGAGGCCCCACGGAGGGAGGGGCGCCAGGTTGCAGGCTGGAGGCTGGCCGGCCTTCCTACACTGTCTCAGCGGGAGCGCTGACGAGGAGCCTCCTCATTCACAGCCTGTTTGCCAAGCCCCCAGCTCACACCTCCGGGTTTTTGCAGATGGGCCTTGTTTTTCCTTGGGGTGTGAAAGAGCTTGTCATAGCAGGGGCCTCCTCCCCTTTAGGCAGCTGGCTCAGGCTGGCCACTAACTCCCAGCTCCCAGGGAGACGGGCCCCTGACCCAGGGGTCAGAGGCTGACAAGGGGATGGCACCCTCTCAGAGACAGCTGGGACCGGTCCTAGCAGACCCAGCTCCGGGACATAAGCCCTCTGCCCAGGATGAGGCATAAAAGCCTCTCCTCCTCCTCCCTGGAGCACCACTTAGCTACCCACCACCACCGTCCCCAGCACCTTGAAGCTTCTGGTCCCCACTCCGGACCTCAGTCGAATCCCTCTGGGCCCAGGTGTCCATCTTCTCCAGGACACCTGAGGGGCTCAGGGCAAAGTGCCAAGTCCCTGAAGGATGGCCCGTCCCTCCGAATCCTCACCCCCGTAGGCTGTACAGTCTCTCCCCGGGCCCAGCGTGCCAGCTGTCCTCCTTTCAGAGCCTTTTAGGAGCACCCCCTCACACCCGGAGAGTCCCGACCCCCTCACTCCGGCAGAGCTGGCCCTTCCTTGAGGGTGTCCTCCCNTGACTAAGGAGCATTGTTTCACATCAGATGATTCTTTTCCTCTCTGGTCCCGAAAACCTCCCCAGCCTGCTCACAACCAAATCCTCAGCACCCAGCACCAGCCTGGCACATACATGTTTGCAAGACACAGAAATGAACGAATGCAGCTCTCAGCTCAGCAGCCTCTGAGCTGTCCAAATTTGCAGTTCCTCCATCCCCTACGGCAACGGAGAGTAAATATCACAGGTTTGGAGCTGAAGACGACTCAGAGTGGGAAAGCAGACTCCGGGAGTTTGTTTGAGACTTCGAGGTGTGAGTGGGGCCTCAAGAGGGTCTGTCCCGCCCCAGGTTGCCCTGCCTGCCGGGGCAGGTGAGTCTGGGAGAGCCTGGCAGGCCTTTCCTCCCTTGCCACCCCGCCCGCCCTCTGCAGCCAGCTGTGTGGCAGACATTCCTGGGCCAGCTCATTGATATTCAGGAATGGAACTTGAGCTGCTCGGGAGAGAGCGGGCAGGCATTAGGCCCTCTGCCTGGGCCCTTCTTCCTTGTACTGGGAGGGTCTGAACACCCTCACCAGCCAGAGGGAGCATCCCAAGCCCTGGACACCCGAAGCTGGATGGCCAGGGAAACTGAGGCCTCCAGTGGGGACCGCTCACCCCAGGGTGCTCAGGGGTGGTGGGGGTCTGCGGCACCCCTCACAGAGCTCATTCTCAGGCCACCCTCTGCTGAGAATCCCAAGCTGCCTGCTCCTCCAGGTGCTTCCGAGGCCCTCCCAGCTCCACGCTGCTCTCCAGAGGCCCTGCGAGGCCCCACGGAGGGAGGGGCGCCAGGTTGCAGGCTGGAGGCTGGCCGGCCTTCCTACACTGTCTCAGCGGGAGCGCTGACGAGGAGCCTCCTCATTCACAGCCTGTTTGCCAAGCCCCCAGCTCACACCTCCGGGTTTTTGCAGATGGGCCTTGTTTTTCCTTGGGGTGTGAAAGAGCTTGTCATAGCAGGGGCCTCCTCCCCTTTAGGCAGCTGGCTCAGGCTGGCCACTAACTCCCAGCTCCCAGGGAGACGGGCCCCTGACCCAGGGGTCAGAGGCTGACAAGGGGATGGCACCCTCTCAGAGACAGCTGGGACCGGTCCTAGCAGACCCAGCTCTGGGACATAAGCCCTCTGCCCAGGATGAGGCATAAAAGCCTCTCCTCCTCCTCCCTGGAGCACCACTTAGCTACCCACCACCACCGTCCCCAGCACCTTGAAGCTTCTGGTCCCCACTCCGGACCTCAGTCGAATCCCTCTGGGCCCAGGTGTCCATCTTCTCCAGGACACCTGAGGGGCTCAGGGCAAAGTGCCAAGTCCCTGAAGGATGGCCCGTCCCTCCGAATCCTCACCCCCGTAGGCTGTACAGTCTCTCCCCGGGCCCAGCGTGCCAGCTGTCCTCCTTTCAGAGCCTTTTAGGAGCACCCCCTCACACCCGGAGAGTCCTGACCCCCTCACTCCGGCAGAGCTGGCCCTTCCTTGAGGGTGTCCTCCCCCCACGCCCCCAGGGAGGCTGGGTTTCCTCTCACACCTCAGAGAAAGGAAATGGAGGTGGCGCCGCCTTGCTCCCCACAGCCTCCGCTCCTTTGGGGTTCAGGCCGATAGGTTACACCTCACCCCAATCACGATCGTCCACCAGCCTCTGCTCTTCACTCACTGAGGGCTCCCTTCTCAACCTATGTCTTGCTGCTGCCCTCGTCCTTTGGACACCCCCACGGACATTCCAACTGAGTCCTTGGCCTCCCTGACCTTGGACATCCTCGTCACCGATGCCCCTTTGCTCCAGCTGTCGTAACTTGTTACCAGAAATACAAGAATTCAAACCTTGCGTTCTCCAACCATAACCCTCTGTCTTTGAGGTTCATTTGTCCCCGTCTGCTCCCTCTGAGCAGTTCTCAACTCATCCATTGATTCCAGCATCTCTGTCCCCCACTTAGCTGAGTCCCGTGCCTCTCCTCCAGCCCAGACCCCACGGCACATCTGTGTCATCTCGACATACTCTCCCCTTCCAGCCTTCTCTGCCTCCATCACCCCGAGCCGTGAGCCTGGATTAGGTCCACACACCCCCCAAACCCGCCTCCTCTGCTCCTGCTTTGAACTCACCTGAAGGAGCCCACCCAGCCAGGCAGACGGTCTCTGGAGCCACAGTTCCTCCCATGCACCGGGTGACCCGCTGCCAGCAGGCTGGCCCTCCACTCCGGCCTGCTTGCCGTCCCTCCTTCCACAACGGCTATTTTACCACTCCCTCCTGCTCCTCAACCCTCTGATCACCCTCCCTCCTTCAGCCTCACCCTTGCCCAAGCCCTATCCTGTTTTCCATAAGATATCAGAGTGTCTTGACCTTCATAAGGGAGACAGAAGCCTACAGATGGGAGTCCCTGCCTCTCCCAGCCACGCCCCTGTATCCCCACTCTCCTTCTCTCCCCTCACCATGGAGATGATGGGCCAGCTGCTCCCAAAGGCCGGTCTCCCCAGCTGGGCTCTCCCATCCCGTTTCCCCCAGTGATCTGACACCCATCAATACACTGTGTCCTGAACCTCTATTTTCCCCTTCTTTGCTGGGTTCTTTGCTGTCAGCATTTTTAGATGTTCCTGTCTTGGATTTCATTCCCTTACTCAACCAAATGTTTCAGAAATTTTCAGTTGTCTATCCTCTCACCTCCACACCACACTTTCACTCTCAACTTGCTTTAACCAAACTTTCCGCCCTGGCTTCTCACGGGCTGCTCTCGTCTAGTCCCCTGGTGACGGCTGCGTCCCCGAATCCAGGGCACTCACCGCGTCAGTGCTGGTCACCCATCTCCCTCTCACTACCCTGCTCTCCCACCTCTGGCAGCGGCTTCGGTCTCCTTTGGCGCGAGGGTGGTCGGATGCGAGTCTGCCTGCGCCTGCAGGACGGCTGGCCGTTTTATTTGGGGTGCTACCTTCTCTGCCTGGATTGAACTCCATGAACTTGGTCAGCCACAACTTTTCTTCCTACGCTGCTCTCTTGCTCCAAGTGTTCTCTCACATCCCTGTAAATAAAATAAAATCCACCTGCCAGGGCTTCTCAGTGGTAAAGAATCTGCCTGTCATTGCAGGAGACACGGGTTCAAACCCTGATCTAGAAAGATCCCACATGTTGTGAAGCAACTGAGCCCAGGAGCCCCAACCACTGGGCCCAGGAGCCACACCCACTGAGCCCACGTGTTGCCATTACTGAAGCCTGTGCACCCAAAAGCCCGTGCTCTGCAACACGAGAAGCCACCACAGTGGGAAGCCTGCTGCGGCAACTGGAGAGCAGCCCCAGGTCTCTGCAACTAGAGAAAAACGCAAGCAGCAGTGAAGGCCCAGCACAACCAAAAACAAATACATACATACATACATAAAAACTTTAAAGAAAAATGCACCTCCATTGACTCCTAAAGGTGGGTCCTCCACTTCTCTGAGCTGTTGTTCCTGTCCCCTGAGCTCTTCCAGGGCAGGGTCACATGTTACTCCACCCTGTGTCCCTGCTGTCTGATGCCCACATGGAACCTGGGGCTCTGTAATGATAAGTGAAGTGAAAGTTGTCCAGCCGTGTCCGACTCTTGGCGACCCCATGGACTATACAGCCCATGGAATTCTCCAGGCCAGAATACTGGAGTGGGTAGCCTTTCCCTTCTCCAGGAGATCTTTCCTACTCAGGAATCGAACCCAGGTCTCCCGGATTGCAGGCAGATTCTTTACCAGCTGGGCCACCAGGGAAGCCTATAATGATAAAGTTTGCTCTAAGAACAGCCACCACACGCTGAGGGCTCGCCACGTGCCCTCACTGCTCCAAGAGCCTNCTACTCAGGAATCGAACCCAGGTCTCCCGGATTGCAGGCAGATTCTTTACCAGCTGGGCCACCAGGGAAGCCTATAATGATAAAGTTTGCTCTAAGAACAGCCACCACACGCTGAGGGCTCGCCACGTGCCCTCACTGCTCCAAGAGCCTTATATGAGCCAACTCGCTTAATCCCCCATTGTGGAGGAGAGGAAACCAAGGCCACAGAGGGTCAATGGCAGACCCAGGGCCACACTGCCAGGAAGCACGGAGCCAGGATGGGAACACAAGCAGCCTGGCTCTGCCGCTCACCTGGTCTCCCCAGTGCAAGGCCGCCCCGGTGGAGCAGTGAGCGACTCTTGTTTATTGAGTTGAGCTGAGCAGAGGCAGCTCCCCACCAGAGTAAAGGCAGAGATCCCAGAGTTCAGCCAACCTCCTCCTGTTCTTAGAACTGGAGCCAGAGATGCCATTTGCCAAATGCTAAAGAAATATGTAAGGGAGCAGTTAAAGCTTAACCGGGGGGCAGGGGAGGGGGCAGACACTCCTTGGTTTTAAATGCCCGCATTTCACCTACCAGCTCTTGGACCTTGTTCAAGCAATGTGTTTATTTCATACCTCAATTTCTTCATCTTTAAAATGGGAGATAGTCAAAGTAAAGATTTTTTTCAGTGATATTTTTGTTCATTTGAAATAGTTATTTTAAATAATTTTTAATTTTTTTTAAATTTATTTATTTGACTGTGCGGGGTCTTAGTTGCAGTGTGTGGGATTTTCCAGTTTGAGGCATGCAGGGTTTTTTTTTAAGTTGAAGCAAAAGGGATCTTTAGTTGCAGCATGCAGACTCTTTCGTTGCAGTATGCAGACTCTTTCGTTGCAGCATGCAGGATCTTTCGTTGCAGCATGCAGGATCTTTCGTTGCAGCATGCAGGATCTTTCGTTGCAGCATGCAGGATCTTTCGTTGCAGCATGCAGGATCTTTCACTGCAGCATGCAGACTCTTTCGTTGCAGCATGCAGACTCTTTCGTTGCAGCATGCAGGATCTTTCGTTGCAGCATGCAGGATCTTTCATTGCAGCATGCAGGATTTTTCGTTGCAGCATGCAGGATCTTTTGTTGCAGCGTGAAGGATCTTTCGTTGCAGCGTGAAGGATCTTTCGTTGCAGCGTGAAAGATCTTTCGTTGCAGCATGCAGGATCTTTCGTTGAGGCATGTGAACTCTTAGTTGCACCATGTGGGATCTAGTTTCCTGACGAGGGATCGAACTGGGGGTCCCTGCACTGGGAGTGCAGAGCCTTAGCCACCGGACCACCAGGGACGTCCCCGAATACACACAGTGCCCGTAACACAGCAGCAGGTACAACGCCGGTGTGCAGCCGGTGCTGCACACCTCCTATATACTGGGTGCTGCGTTCCCTGCTGGGCACCCATTGGAAAGGCCAGGCAGGGGGAGGCACATCTGCAGTTGTGGGCGGAGGAAAATCTCCGAGGAAAACCGACCTCTGCGGGATTTGGTTGCTGTGGTAGCAAAGTTGCTGAGTTGTGTCTCAGCAGCTTGTGCCGGGGTGAAATGGCTTGCTCGGGTGCTCTCACACCTCCGTGCCTTGCGCAGGCTACTCTGCGGCATTCTCTCCCTCACCCTGGTCTAACCGGAAAACTCCTGCCCAGCCTGTAACACCCAGCCTACACACTGCTTCGCTGTGAGGCTGCCTCTGATTCCGGGCTTCCCCACGTGTGTTGGGTACACTCTTGCATTCACTTACAAATCAGTAAGTAGAAGATCAATCGATCCATAGATAGACCAATCAAACAAACATTTGCTGAGTACCTACTTGAGGCGCTAATGTTGCAAATCATTCCCCAATACTGGCATCTATTGAGTATCTATTATCAGTCGGGCAGTTTTTAGTGCTTTATGTATAATTTTCGCAACAACACTAAGAGATAGGAGCCGTGATTATCTCCATTGTACATATGGATGCACTGAGGAACTGTTAGCCAGGTCTCACAGCTAGGAATCGCTGATGTCAGCACTGCGGCTGGGCTCTTAGTCACTCTTACACTGCCTCTTCTGGGCTGAGTAAGTCAGTCCCTGCCCTTGACTTTCAGCCGCATCCACTGTTTATTTCTACGGTGGTTTGTCTGGGACTGAAGGGTTTCACAGGATGTGAGACTCTCAGTGCTAAATGCAGGAAAATCCTGCCTAACCCCGGACAAGTCAGTCACCTTGGTCTTCCGTTGGAAATCTCCTAGAATCAGGTTCACACCCCATCTGTAGACTCCACACCCACCCTCCCAAGCAGCCTCTGAAGGAAAGGAAAAAGCTGTGTCCAAGTGAGATCTTGTCCAAAGACAGGGAAGCCCCCCACCCTGGCTGCTGGTCCAGACCCTCCCAGTCCCCAGGGCCTGCAGGCTGGCGGAAGCGGACTTGAGGAGAGGCTGGCCCGAGGCCTGCGGGCAGGGCGGTGACCTCAGAGCAGGTGCCGGCTCGCTTCATCTCCGGAGCGAGGGCGAATGACCGCCGAGGAGCTCGCTTCCTGCCTCAGCCCATTCCCAGGCCCAGGCCTCCCTCAGCAGGGCCGAGGCGATGCTTTTCCCAGTTCAGCCAGGGGCTGGGGAGACTTGGCCTGCATTCTCTTTGGTGCCAGCAGGCCCTTCCGAGGTGAAGGAGGGGGAAGCCATCCGGGCAAGCTGGGCTCTTTCCCCTCTGCCCATCTCCTCTTCTTAGAAGCCCATGCTCTGGCCCTTGGGATCCACTCAGACACCCCTCTCCTCCATATAAAGTAGTTACTTAAAGCTGAAGGGAGGGGCAACATTCTAGAAAAAAATGAGAAAAATAGGGTATGTAGCATCAGGCCTGAAAAGAAAAAGTCTTCAGTAAATACCAACTCCATCACATTAGTGTAAAACTATGTCACATAGTCCCTAGCTTAAAAAACAATAAACTCCCACAGCCCTAGCAGCGATCACCCTACTTTTCTTCTCCCCTTCCGGTAGAAGGCCTCAAAAGACTGGACTTACTTTCTCGTCTCCTCGCGTCCCTTTCTCCCTGCCCTGCTTGCACCACCCCCACTTCCATGACCGCCGCATTTCTGTAACACAAAGGCCTCCCGTGGGCAAGGTGCAGCCCCTTCTCCCCTCTTCCCCCTGCTTTTCCTCCCCCTCTCCTCCCCCTCAATCCCCCAGCTGCCCTGTGCCCAAGGGATGCTCTCTCCTTCTTCACACCTCCTTTGCACTTAGCTTTTGGACTCACTCTCCCTGGATCCACTCCTGCCCTCTGGCCACTCTGTCTGCTGCCTCGGCTGATTACCCGTCATCCTGCTGCCCCTAAATATCAGAACGCCTCGAGTTTCTGTCCTCTCTCTACAAAACTTTCTTTGGGATGGATCTCATCAGTGTACCTCCTCTAAATATGCTCTCTGAATGTCAACTACTTCCAACACGGGTCTTTGGTCCAGAAAGTAGATTTGCTTCTCTTTAATATCCCAGATACGTACCTACACAAACACCTCTGCCCTTCTGACTCCCCTTCTACATATCCCCAAATCTACAGAGCTGCCTCCAAAGCAGCTGCTCCAACCACTTTGCAAAAAGTAGCTCACACTTCCGTAAACACCTGCCTCCAAAACTTGCTTTGTTTCTCTTCATATCATTTATCACAGCCTATTGTTTTATATATTTATTTGCTTATATGAAAAAATATAATCTCCTTCTCTCAGTACAGGTCCTCTCTATTTACTTTAGCTTCAATTCCTCTAATAAATATACGTTATATTTATTAATGATATAATTATAAGTATATATAATATATACCTTTAACATAGACACATTCTATTAATATGCTCCAGTGCTATACCAGAGGAACACCTGGCATGGAGTAGGCACACTGTACATATTTGTGGAATGAATGAATGGATAAAGTAGTAGTAATAAACAAATAAGCATTTGAATGAGTGAGTAAATTAATAAAACATTATGTTAATGACAAATAAAAAGTGGCATACTATGGAAAATAAGTCTACAGTTTAAAGGAATGGATTACTGATAATGCAACAACATGGATGCACCCCCAAACCATTAATCAAAGTGCAAGGAGTCAGACATACAGAGGGCACATTGTGCGGTTCCATTTATATAAAATTCTAGAAAATGCAAGTTAATCCACGCAAGCAGAAAGCAGATGCACGGCTGCCTGGGAGTGGAGGTGGGCAGAGGCATGGACTGCGAAGGGGGCTATGCAGGTGTTTCGTGTTTTGATTGTGGTGATGGTTTCACTCATGCATAGGTGTGTGCTAAGTCGCTTCAGTTGTGTCCGACTATTTGTGACCTTGTGGACTGTAGCCCGCCAGGCTCCTCTGTCCAGGGGATTCTCCAGGCAAGAATACTGGAGTGGGCTGCCANTTTGATTGTGGTGATGGTTTCACTCATGCATAGGTGTGTGCTAAGTCGCTTCAGTTGTGTCCGACTATTTGTGACCTTGTGGACTGTAGCCCGCCAGGCTCCTCTGTCCAGGGGATTCTCCAGGCAAGAATACTGGAGTGGGCTGCCATGCCCTCCTCCAGGGGATCTTCCTGGCCCAGGGATTGAACCTGTGTCTCTTAAGTCTCCTGCATTGGCAAGTGGCTTATTTGCCATTAGCGCCACCTGGGAAGCCCTCACTGGTGCATACATTTGTCAAAACTCACATTATTCACTTTAAATGGAGGTGGTTTATGGTACATAAATTATACCTCAGGGCTCTAAATACACAGATGAAACTCAAATTGGCACAACTTAGGTCTTTCTTTCCCAACCAGACTTTTCCCAATGAGGATGGAAATGGGAACTTGTATTTATGTAATGCTTATTATATTCCAGACAACTTGTCATAATTATTTCACTGCTTTACACAAAGGACTGAAGCAATATTATTCTCATTTTGTAGAGAAGGGCTCTGAGTTTCAATAAAAGAAAGTGACATCTCCAAAATCATACAGCCCGAAAGATGGTAGAGCCAAGATTCAAACCTGGGTTTCTCAGACTCCCAAGCTATATCATGAACTTCATCCCACCCCGATAGAAACTTGGTGTGTTTGTGTGTGCGTGTTTGTGTGTGTGACTGTGTGTGTGGCCTTGGACATGCCTCTCATCTGTCTTGAAGAAAGCATCGATTGCCACTGCAAGGGGACCAAATGTGTTTCTCATCATTTTTAAGTATCATGAGAAGATTCAGGCAGAAGCAGTAGCCAGGCCCAGATGTTGTCTTTGGTCCACTGAGGACAAAGAAATCATTCCACTTGGAGCAAGAGACTCAGCCAGGGGTGTCTCTTTGAGCCGAGAGAGGTCAAAGTCTATTCAGTGCCTTAGTGCGGGGTTCAGGGGGTCACATCAGCAGTGTCAGGGAGGTGAGTATATTGAAGCTGGGGTGGAAGGATTCGGAAGAGACCTCAGTATGAATTTGTCCTGTAAATCATAACCTACCACCCATAAGGGAGAAAGAGAGGGAGACGCAGAGGAATGCATTAAACTGACACATTTGAAAGCTTAACAATACTCAGGGCACTATGCCAGACACTTGCACGCACACTTCACTTGAAACTCACAGCACCTGCCAGGTAAATAGAATTTTATTTCTCATTTTTAAGATAAAGAAACAGAAGCTCAGAGGAATGAAGGAGCTTGTATAAATCACACAAATGGTATGTGATATGTTGCTCTCCTTCTACCAAGTCTTTCTTCCATAATAAAGATCTTGTCACCTCTAGATTTTCCCAGTTTAGCTTTTGCCCAAAGAACCCTACTGTCTAATACATCTATTCACATATCCATCCACTCACTTATCCACCCTTCCACCCATTTATACTTATATCTAATCTATGTGCTTTACCATTCAATTATCTGTTAATTCAATCTGTTCATACATGCATTCACCCAGCCATCCATCAGTGCATGTAAATACTCATCCAACAACAGATTCACTATATAACGTCCAACTAGTCAATCAACCATTCACCCACCTATGGCCCACGTCCAGACTCAATCAGTTACATACACCTCCACCTACCTGTCTGTCCCCTACCTATAAATTTAACCAATCATTCCATTATTCATTCATTCATTCATCCTCCCATCCAAACACATAACAAACCACATACTATCCATCTTCTCACCCACAAGTCCAATCACTCTCAGCCACCAGCCACCTACTTTCCACATATACAAAATATATGCATGCTACAGTGGTTAATTTCATGTGTCAAGTTGTCTAGGCCATGGTACCCAGGTATTTTGTCAAACAGTAGTCAGGATGCAGTGTGAAGATGCTTTTAAATGAGATTAACATTTAGATTAATGGAAAATTTTCAGTAAAGCAGATTACCTTCCATAATACGGGTGGGCCTCATCCAATGAGTTGGAGGCCTTAAGAGGAAAAAATGTTGAGTTCCCTGAGGAAGAGGGGATTCTGAAGCTTATGGGTTTGAGAGATATTTTAAAGCAGCACTGGCAGAACTTGATGAATGAAAGATGATGGCGTCGGGAGAACCCCACGTTTCTGGCTTGAGAGCAGAGATAAGCGGAACTATCAGGGCTGAGAACAAGGAGATGGGAGATGGGGAAGGGAAGTCGACAGTCAAGCTTGGCTACCTTGGCTCGGCGGTTCCGGGGGCCTCTGTGGGGCACAGTGAGCAGAAGGGGAGATAAGGTCAGCTGGAGATTAAGGAACCAAACACCAAAGGTAGAGGATTGAGTTGGAAGGAATGAGCAGGTGACAATCGATTTGAACTAAGGGGTCTCAGGGCCATAAACAGACTTCTCTCGGGGAACAGCAAGGGGATCCCAGAAGACTCGTTTTCTCCCCTGGCTGGGGTCCTGACCTACCCCTGCTCTGGGCTCCTGGGTGGAGTTTGGCTCTGACCAGGGGACCCTCCAAGCCGCTCCTTCTTTCCCTGGGGTTCATGGAGGGTTCACAGGAGCAGACAGACCCCGTAGGGCTCCTGCACAGATGGGAAATGGGGCCATCGCAGGCTGCAGCCCAGGGGTGGGCCCCAGAGCTCCAGCTGGAAACCCCATTTGGGGGCTGCAGGGATGTGTGAAAGCTGCTCCCTGGGTGGCTCAGGCTGCGCAGCTCAGAGAGCAAACTGTTGCCTCTGCCATAAATCCCCTCAGCCATAAAGCCCCTTCCCCGCTGACCCCATGGCTGGGGTGAGCAACTGAGGGCAGGGCAAGGCAGGGTGATGACCTCCTGACTCCGGGCCACTGGCCTCCCGGCCCACCAGGCCGCTCCTTTCAAGGCCTCCTGAGCCCGCACAGGGCCCTGACTCTGTGGGACGCAGGCCTGGCCTGGGAGTCGGAAATGCTGGTTCAAGGCCCGGCTGTGCCCTGGCTCCCCCTCAGGTCGTTCTCCCTGTCCGTATCTCAGTCTCCTCTTAGCAAATTGTTTTTGAGAACCCCAGCCTTGCCTCTGGAGGGGCAGTGGGGACAGATGAAGGGGTAGTTTCATTAGCAAGCTCCACCGTCACTGAACCTCTCTGGGCCTCAGCTTCCCCACCTAGAAAACTGGGGTGATGGTAAGACCTACGTCAAGGTGTTGTGTGGACGAAACGAGACACAAAACTAGGTCCTGCCAGCAAAGCACAGAATCCGAGGCTTTTGAGCAAAGTCTTTTGAAAGAAAAGCGTATCCTTTGGTAAAAATATTGAAGGAACTAGAATTGTTATTTAACACTTTGACGACTAGGAAAAATGTGATTCATGATGATTTTGTGAACTGCCTTGGAAATGACATGATATGTTTTGTAGTGCTTCATTTTCCTAGGATTTTTATTAATTTATCTTATAAATGTATGTACTATATAAAAATTAATGCACGTGGTACAAAACTAAGAATGTATACATGAGAAGTCAGCCATCTTCACACCCAAATTTCCCAGTGACCTAGATCCCAACCGGTATTAACAATTTTCTTTATTCTTCTAGAGAACTTCATCTATCTATCTATCTGTCTATCTATCTATATGTATGTATGGGGGAAGGGGCTTCCCAGGTAGTACTAATGGTAAAGAACCCACCTGACAATGCAGGAAACTTCAAAAGACATGGGTTCAATCTCTGGGTCAGGAAGATCCCCTGGAGGAGGGCATGGCAACCCACTCCAGTATTCTTGCCTGGAGGACCCCATGGACAGAGGAGTTAGTGGGCTACGGTCCATGGGGTCAGAGTAGGACATGACTGAAGTGACTTAGCATGCACATGCATATATAGAAAGATAAGGGAGGAAGCCAAGCACACTGATGAATCATTGAAGTCACTGACATGAACGGCAGGGACCTTGAGCAGTGTGGAAGGTTGAGAATGCTCAGAGGAATGCGTGATGCACCGTGGAGATCGCCCCCTTCAGCCCCACGGGCTCACTCCCCAGCTGCCCACAGGGCCGCCTGAGGAGGGCACAGAGCCGAGCCCCTCCCCAGGACCAGCCCTCAGCCTCGCCAAGGCTACACCCCTCTCGGGGCAGCCCCCATCCAAACACCGGCCTCCTTGGTTCAATTCCAAGCACCCCAGAGATGGCCGTGGGATTGGGAGGCCTCTGAGTCCAGCGCAAGGCCACCGTCTCCCCTCTGCCCAGGCTGGCTCTCACCCTCAGAGGACTCCCAGCCACGCGGCAGTGGGGCGAGCCCAGAAACGCTCACTGGTGTTTGGAGAGGTTGGGGAAAGCGGTCACCACAACAATCCTGGAGCAGATGGCGTGGCCAAGCATCAGACCATGATATCAGAAAGTTACCGGCTGTTCATCAGACCAGGCAAACAAGAAGTGGCGGGTATATTGGAGACTTCGGTGAGAAACCTGCTGAACAGAGAGGGGGAGAGAAACTGTATGAAGATTTGGGGACCCGCCACGTGAGCGCTAATTTAAGGGCCCAGTCGTCTGGGAGCATGCTGAGCATCAACGCCCTTGACACTTGCAGTAAGTAGCCCTGTGGGCCTTGCAGTAAGAACCACTTACTGTATCTCACAGCCCCCACCATGAAGAAGGGAGTTCAGTGCCTGGTAAGACCCTTTAGGTTCTAGAGGCAGCAGGTTTCACGCTGGGAAATACTGTTCTGCTTCATTTACCAAGTGAACACGGAAACTGGGCTGTGTGTGGGGGCAAGGAAACAATTAATACAATTATTTTTAAGTGGGGGAAAGGACAATATAGGGGTAGGGGAGTAAGAGGTACAAGCGATTAGGTATAAAATAAGCTACAAGTATGCATTGTGCAACTCAGGGAATATAACCAACATTTTACAATAACCACAAATGGAGTATAACTTTAAAAAATAATGGCTCACCGTGTGGTACCCCTGTACATGTAATATTGTATAGCAACTATACTGCAGGAAAAAATAATAAAATAAAATTTAAAATAAAAGCAACAAATAAAAAGCCCCCAAATGGCCTATGGCTTAACCAAAGACAAACTTATTTCTCACGCATGTCAAGTCCCATGATGGTGAGGGGTTGGTGGCTCTGCTTCACGGAGTCACCCAGGGACCCAGGGTTTTCCATCCTGTGGCTCTAGCATCTCCTAGGGCTTGAGTCTTTTGAATCATCTGCAAATGGCCAGGAAATAAAAGAAGCCAGAGACACAAAGGATCCTGCAGGGCGCTGCACGGCTGTGGACCCGTCTCTCCCACCCACACTCCAGGACCCGAACCTCTTCACGGCCTCACTTAGCTGCAAGGGAGTGTGGAAATGCAGTCCAGCTGTGAGTCCGGTGGATAAGAGGAAACAGATTCGGAGCACAGTTCACCAGTCTCTGCCCCAGGCTTTGAGCAGGGAGGCCAGCACTATGCTCGGCACACAGCGAAGGGCTTGGAAGGCCTCACTGGTGCCTGCCTCCCTGTAGAGCTAACGTTTAGCTCGGACTTCCAGTTCAGAGGGCTGTTGGCAGCCAGTGGCTGCTCTGCTGGGCCAGACTCTGTCCTGTCATTCACCGTACTGAACACCGCCTCGCACCCCCTGGCTTAGAATGCTTCCCGTAATCGCTCAGCATCTGACGTTGGAATTAGACCCTCAGAGGTGAACACAGGCTCTGCCCTTCGCTGGGTGACTTTGCTCAAGTCACTTAACCTTGTCTCTGCCTTGCTTAGCCAGGCGCTGTGAGTCAATGGAGTCGGAGCAGAGACCGTGCACGCTGAGCCCAGTGCCTGGTGCATACCAAGGACTCGATTTGGTGTCGTTTTCCCTTTTTTCTACAAAACCAATGCTTACTCTCGGAGACTTCCTGAGTTAAGATGTATTTGGATATTAATTTAGGCCCAATATAAGTACACTAGGTTGAATTTCACAATCGGGAGACGAGCAAAAGTCTTCCGGGATATAGATTAGCCCAAAGCTTCTTCATCCTAGCTGTGTGTAGAATCACCTGGGGGTCTTTTAATTTGGCATCACTCTTCTTCTAACCCTGGCCGACCAGTTCAGGTATCCTAACCCAGAAATATCAGCAAAGGAAAAATTTAGAAAGAATCTGAGTCAGAGCTGAGGGGCAGGCAGAGAAATGGGATCTGGAACCCATTACCTGTTCTATCAAAGGAGTGAGAGTGTGTTGTTCAAGCCTCAGCAGAGAGAAGGGGGTCAGTGGGGCTTGGGGAAGCTCCCTCTTGACCTCCACTCAGCTCCTCCCAGGCATGGGGCCGGAGGCTTGCTTTGCCCCTTCCTCTGGAAGCCCTGCTCCCTAGTTGTCCTGCTTTCAGCCAGCCCCCTCTGATCCATGCTTCACGATTCCTGTCCAGGGGGAATCCTTCTAAAGCACAGCCTTGACTTTCAACCCTATCTGCAGTCCTGCCGTGGCCCTCACCATGTTCCAAGTGGACCTAAGTCCTTGCAGGTCTGCACAATTCACCTCGACCTTGAGCCCTCAGTACACTCCTCCCCTCCGCACCCCCGCCCCCCCCACACACACCACTTGCTGTTTATGCTCCACTCTGAGCTTCTCTGGGTTTCCAGAAAACACCAGGCACTCGCTTTCTCTCTCACTCTGAGGTTTAGCACATCCTGGTCCTCTGGGCTGAAATCCTGTTTCCCCNTACACTCCTCCCCTCCGCCCCCCCGCCCCCCCCACACACACCACTTGCTGTTTATGCTCCACTCTGAGCTTCTCTGGGTTTCCAGAAAACACCAGGCACTCGCTTTCTCTCTCACTCTGAGGTTTAGCACATCCTGGTCCTCTGGGCTGAAATCCTGTTTCCCCACCCCCACCCAGCTAATTCCGACTCATTCTGCAGAACTCGACTTTAAATTTCATCTCTGCCAGGAAGCATAACCATGCTTACCAGAGATTTTGTGTTAAGTGACCCCCACTCATCAACTTCTACAGCCCTCTGTCCCCTTCCCAATTCCACATGCCAGTTTATTCTGAATGAATGCAGTGGTATTTTAATAGTACTCTGTGTTATAATTTGAGATGCTTCAATGTTCAACTTCAGCCTCAGAATTCAACCCAAATATACTATTTGGCTCCAGCCTTGGTCTCTGCTTTGTAAAGCCAGTAACCAAATGCCAGCTTCACAGTCATTTTTGGCATCCCTAAATTGTGTGTGATAAATGGTCATGTAATCACGTAGGTTTCCCAATGTGTCCAATCATTGTAACGACATCAGTAATACTTAGAAGACACACCATTGATAATATCTAAACCTTTGCTTCCAAACATAGGCAATGATTCCAAATATAACTCCGAGTGAAAATTGCCTTGGAGGATTTATGTCTTATTGGTCAAAGAATGATGTATTATTACTAGCTTAAAAGCCTGCAATAACTCATGACAGTTGTGAGCACTGTTCATTTTATGTACAAAAACAATCATTAGGAAAGCTCACATAATTAAGGTTAACAAATTGACAGCAAATGGGAATCAACTCTCACTTTTCTGCATATCTTGGGAGCCGAGGCTCTGAACTATGTTTTCAGTCCTGAAAGATAGATGGTGTCTCCCTCCACAGCAGTCTACTATCCAGTAGAACAAAGAAAATGTCTTCCTCCAGGGCAAAAGTCAGGCAAGATTTCTGCCCACTAAAAGGACCTAATTCCCTGTACTTCAGGCTGCTCAGCTGTGGCACAAACCGACTGCACGCACAGCATTCACCTGGCCTTTCCACATCTGCCCACATCAGTGAAATTCATGCTGCCTGCTGAATCAATGTTCTTTGATTGTTCTTTGACCCAGGAGGACTGTGTCTTCTGCCAGCCTCCATGAAGCCCTGCAGGCCAATCTGTTACAAGTAGATAACATCTCAGACCCTTTACAGTTCTTGACGATGGTTTATTTGAATTTTTTTATAATGTCAGATTTTTAAAATCCTATTTACTGCCTTATTTTTGGCGGTGCTGAGTCTTCGCTGCTGCACGCAGGCTCTTCTCTCCTTGCAGCGAGTGGGGTCTCCTCCGCCATGGGGTGTGGGCTTCTCACTGTGGTGCTTCTCTTGCCGCACAGGCTCTGTAGCTGTGCTGCACAAGCTTAGCTGCTCTGAGGCACGTGTGATCTTCCCAGACCAGGGAGGGGATCTGTGACCCCTGCGTTGGCAAGGTTCCTACCCACTGTACCGCCGGGGAAGTCTTATTTGAATATGAAGACAGAGTTCATCTGTGGTCAGTTTCCCTGGGAAACTGGCTCTGAGATGGATACATGGCTGGAGAGATGGAGGAAAAAAGGAAGAATTCCTCTCAGGTGTTCAGACAGGAGAGGTGACGTCGTCCCTGAAGATCTGGGGAAGAGAGGCAGGTATGAAGCAGTAGACAGTGGACGAATTCTCGCGTGCGGCTGCCGGACCCAGCACTTCTCCTGTCTCCAATCTGGCACTGGCCGTCTCCAAAGAGGCTGCGATTAAACCCAGATGAACCCTAAGCCCCGAGGATGGGAACTTGACAAATTCTGCACCCCAACTGACAGGCAGGTGGGGTCAACCATAGAGAAGGAGGGCTGCAAAAAATCAGGGTACAGACCTCCCCCCTGGGCTGAACACTTGAGTCAGGAGATTAAACACATACTATTTTTAGCCAGGTGAAATTTGTCAAAAGCAGACAGGGCTCAAAATGCAGAAGAAACCTGCTTTGAATTTGCAGAGCAGACCTCCATGAGAGCGGAGGGGGGCTTACTGAGGAGCTCCCTTTCTAAGAGAAGGAGGTGGAGGAAATTTGAGAAAAAAGGTGCGGGAGGGCTCACCCCCACTGGACTCCCACCATGGGTCAGGCAAGATGTTGAGAGACTTAGAAATGACATCTCCAAACTCCAGTCACCCCTCCACAGCCTCCACATGCAAGGACCACCTGTATGTTGCTCCTGCTGAGGATGCAAACTCTGATCAACAGGAATAATAACAGCAAAGGGATCAGTAAAGTTTCTATAAAGGGGCAGATAATAAATATCTTGGGTTTGTGGCCATATGGTCTTGTCCCACAATTCTGCTCTGCCATTGTGGTGTGACAATAGACAAACTGTAAACAAATGCATGGGGTTTTGTGCCAATAAAACTTTATTTGTATAAATAAAATATATTTTATTTTGGACTGGTTTTGGCACACAGGCCATAGTTTGCCCACCCAAATATCAACTTAAGTTTACAAAATATTGTGTAGCATGTTTTATGCTTTATGTGTTTTACTGAAGTATAATTGATTTAAATGTTGTGTTAATTTCTGTACAAGAAAGTGACTCAGATATACATATATTATATGTATGTTACATATGTTCTTTTTCATATTCTTTTGCATTATGGTTTATCACAGCATATTAAATATAGCTCCCTGTTATTCAGTAGGACCTTATTGTTAATCTGTTGCTGCTGCTAAGTCGCTTCAGTCATGTCTGACTCTGTGCAGTCCCATAGACGGCCTGCTTTAAATATAAGTATTAAACAAACTGAAGATTTCTAAGCCCACAAAATGCAAGATAGCCCCAAGATAATTTTAGGACTTTTAAAAATTATCAGTCCATATAGTATTATAGGCAAGGCAGTGTAATAAATGGTGGTTCTGGGGCAGTATATAGGGTGGCCAGATTGAATACAGGATACCCAGTAAAATTCAAGTTTCAGATAAACAGCAAATAACGTTTTAATATAGATATATCCATGCTTAATAGTTAGAAGAAACTAGAATATTTGGAACATATTTACACGAAAAAAAATGTGTTGTGTTTCTAAAAACAACTTTATGTCCTAAATCTGGCAATCCTAACAGTATGTGTAATCATATTTGAAGAGACTGTTGAACCTCTGACTATGTTTAAGGTCCTACACGATTGCGAGGCCAGGGCCAAATGGAACTGATGTCCCCAAATTGCCAGCACCACCCTGCAGAAACTCTGAAGTCAAATAGAGAAGCCACCTTTGAAGCAAGCAGATCTAGATCTGTGCACAAATTGCCTGGCCCCTAGAAGGGACCCCGTAAATTGTAGCTGCAGTTTCCACTCATTTGCAGTATCCTGCTGTGTTTTACTCTTCCTTCGTAGACTCTATCACAGTTCTGTGATCTTGACTAAGTTCCCCAACGTCTCCTGAGCTTTTGTCTCCCCATCTGTAACACAGGGATAACAAAGGCACCTCTTGCAGGAGTTTGTGATGTGGAATTAAATGAACTTTTCAAATGGTACAAGTTGGAAACTAATATGCTGTCAAGAGATTTTTACTAAAACATGATAACGGCTCATTCATTCTCCCATCAAATCCTCAAAACAGAGAGATGGCTATTAAGGTCCCCATTTCATAAATCAGGTAAACTGAGGCTCCATGAAGTGAAGTTACTCATAGGAAATAAACACCAGAGATAGATTTGAACCAGTGGCCTGACTCCAGTCATCTCAACAATAGGCCAGATTAGGCCAGATCCACACAGCCAGCCCATAAGAGGCAAGCCCGGCTATGCTTTGGCCTCCATAGACCTCAGACACCAGTCCCCACCCTGATCTGCTGAGCAAGCTCCCAGTTGCAGGCAGCTGATGCTTGCCTGTAGAACTGGGACATTTTTAGCTGGGTCAGTTTGAACTCCTAGAACCAGACCACCCAGGGCTTACCTGGCTGCTGCAGAGAAGATGGAGGAGAATCCCTCTGCCCCTCCAATATCCTCTTTGCTCAACCCTGAGGACCCCTTGTAGTGCCCTGGGGCAGAGAGACTTCCCGACCTTACTTGCCCCGGGCATCATCCAGGCTTTACCTGATGCTTTTCTCTGGCAGCATGGGGCACACTTGAAATCATCTCATCAATTATGTGTCGTGATTTGCTTACTGTTTTTCTTCACCACAGACCTCGGAGCTCCAGAAAGCAGCAAGACTTCACCTGTGTGTTCCTGGCACAGGTAGGAACCCACTAAACACTTGTTGAAGGACAGACAAATTGAGGCAACTATCTTTTGGGCATCCCTTATGTTTTAATTGCACTCATCTCACATGCTAGTAAAGTAATG
>SJYV01041180.1:74484-88875 GCA_006410875.1 Neotragus pygmaeus | reverse complement strand
TCCTTGGAAGAAAAGTTATGACCAACCTAGATAGTATATTCAAAAGCAGAGACATTACTTTGCCGACTAAGGTCCATCTAGTCAAGGCTATAGTTTTTCCTGTGGTCATGTATGGATGTGAGAGTTGGACTGTGAAGAAGGCTGAGCGCCAAAGAATCGATGCTTTTGAACTGTGGCGTTGGAGAAGACTCTTGAGAGTCCCTTGGACTGCAAGGAGATCCAACCAGTCCATTCTGAAGGAGATCAGCCCTGAGATTTCTTTGGAAGGAATGATGCTAAAGCTGAAGCTCCAGTACTTTGGCCACCTCACGCGAAGAGTTGACTCATCGGAAAAAGACTCTGATGCTGGGATGGATTGGGGGCAGGAGGAGAAGGGGACGACAGAGGATGAGATGGCTGGATGGCATCACGGACTCGATGGACATGAGTCTGAGTAAACTCTGGGAGTTGGTGATGGACAGGGAGGCCTGGCGTGCTGAGATTCATGGGGTCGCAAAGAGTCGGACTCCAGTGAGCAACTGAACTGAACTGAACTATGTTTTAAATGGGTTTCCCAGGTGGCTCAGTGGTAAAGAATCTGCCTGCCAATGCAAGAGACATGGTTCGATCCCTCGGTTGGAAAGATCCCCTGGAAAAGAAAATGGCAACCCACATCAGTATTCTTGCATGGGAAATCCCATGGACAGGGGAGCCTGATAGGCTACAGTCCACAGGGTTGCAAAGAGTTGGACACTCTTAGCAACTAAACAACAAACAGCAAAATACATATCCTAAACATTTTGCCTTCATTTGCTCATTGCATCATCACACCAATTCTTTAAGAGTGGAATTGGCAGACCCATTTTACAGATGAAGAAACTGAGGTTAAGAGCCAAAGTCCTAGAAAGCATTATGACAGGGCCGTTAAGAATGGGGCCTCTGCCACTTGCTGGCTGTGTAATTTGTAATGACAAATTCCAAATCTGTATGATGGGAACAATAATCTTGGCTACTTCAAAGGACCATTTGAGAATTCTCAAACAGAGAGTAGCAGAAAGTATTCAGCCATCTGTGAGCACAATAAATACCCTGCAATTACTAGTTATGCTTTTTTCTGAGTTATTAGCACAATTTTGAGGTTTAGTGGCTTGGTCACATCCAGCTCTTTGTGACCTCATGGACTGTAGCCTGCCAGGCCCCCCTGTCCATAGGATTTTCCCAGCAAGAATACTGTAGTGGGTTGCCATTTCCTTCCCCAGGGGGTCTTCCTGACCCAGGGATTGAACCAGAGTATCTTGCGTATCCTGCATTGGCAGGCAGGTTCTTTACCACGGAGCCATGAGGAAGCACAGTACTATGTCCTTGTTAGAGTTACGGTTGTGCAGCTAGTACGCACGGTGCTATGACCTGACTTCACTGTCCACCCTGCTACCTCAGAGAGAAGCAAGACAACAAGGGCAGAGGTGGGGGCCTGGAGATCAGAGTCCTTTCACGGCTTCAGCTAGGCACGGTTCCACACTGGACCTTTCCCCAAAAAGGGAGACCTGGCTTTGCAGTTCCTGACTCAGTAGGCCCTGAGGGGCTGGCAGGCAGCAGGCTGGCTGAAAGCTCCACCTTTAACTGCAAGGCTGAGTCATGCCACCACCCCAGGCTGAGGAGGGGGCAGACTGCTAAGGAGAGAATGGGAAAAGGAAGGAAAGGGCCAGCTCAAGGTCTGGGCTTTTCTGCCCTGAGAACAGTCATTCATCTCTCTCCTCCCTTGAACCTGGAGTGAAAGCTTGCTCGGCCCCTGGAAAAGGTGAGTCCTCCTGAGCAAGCAGCATTTCTGGGTGCAAGCATCCTGGGAAAGACCCAGGCGCTGGGGCAGGACCCAGCTGAGGTGAAATCCAAGCTCACCCATCCTGGATGTGTGACCTTGGACAGGTAGCTTCAGACACTGGGCCTCAGTTTTATGCACAGAATGAGCACAGAAAACACACCATACTGGGAGGCTGTGGAAATCATGTAAAACTAATGTTAAAAATACTCTTGGTAAACAGTAGGAGCTCCCTAACTGTCAGGTGGCTTTCCCTCCCCTCTCTGTGCCTACATCTGTCTCCCAGCCCCCCATCTCCCTCCAGGTCTCTTTCTCTCTCTTCCCTGCTCATTACAGGGCAAGAGTTGGAAGGAACTAGAAGACCATCTTGGAGTCAAGCCTTAGGCCCTGCAGAAGGGATCTAGGGCCAAGTATAACATCAGATTATTAAAAATGTGGATTGTAAACACCAGCATAACTGGCCAGAACACAGTGGCCACCAGACCACAGCCCAGCTGCTCTCCATGCCCAAGGCCACACCTCCTGCGGCCCCTGGATCTGGGATGGATCCAGCTCCACAGGCACCGGGCACAGGCCAGTGTGTTTTCCCTGAGCTGAGCCCAGGGGCCCTGGCCAAACACTGTCCTCCCAGTCAGAAGGCCTGGGGAACAGCTGCAGGGTCTGTCCTCGGAGGGGTGAGGGCCTCCCACCCCGGCCTCTGAGCCTAGCCATCCATCAGGCCTGGAGGAGGCAGCCAGAGACCAGGCCCATGGGAACTCTGCCCAACAGTGTGGTGCTTGGTGCAACCCACAGACCAGGATGGAACCCCATACCCCCACAGAGCAGCTGTGTGAGACTAAGTCATTTTACTTGCTTCTCTGAGCCCCAGGGCCCTCATCTAAAAAAATGAGGATGTTCAGGGTCACCCCATCTCCAAATTGTGAAGATTAAATGAGACCATGCATCTTAAACACAGGATCTGGGGACTTCCCCAATGGTCCAGTGGTTAAGGCTCTGCGCTCAATGCAGGGGGTGCAGGTTCGATTCCTGATCAGGGGACTAAGATTCCATATGCCATGTGGCCTGGCCAACACAATAAATAAATAAAGCCCAGTGTCTAACAGAATTAAAGCTTACCCTTGGTTAAGCCCCAGGCTCAACAAGATTGAGGCTGGAGATTAAGATGCCATCATAACTGGGGGCCCTGTGGTTACTACAGTGGTCACTTTCATTCGCATCCAAAGGTGAGCAGCCTGTGTGGGAATGAGTGAATGATGCGCTATGGAGCCAAACAGCTGGACTGGAACCCCAGCCCCGTGATGTTATCATCGTCACTGTCCCAGCCGAGCTCCAGGAGCCCCACCTATAAACAGCCATACGACCTAGCCTCATGGCCTCACTTGCTCATTTGGGAAATTACTGAAATGTTTACTGGGTACCTGCTGTGTGTGCGCAGTTCTAGAGCCCATGGGAGCACCAGGCTGGGTTCTCATCCTCCAGGTTACTGTAAAGACTCAGGGAGAAACTGGATGGACATCGCCTGGCCTTTAGCAAATGCCCAGTTAAGTGGTCTGTCCTACACTGATGCCTGCCTGCCTCCTCCCTCGTTTTCTCCCTCCCTCCCTCTCCCTCCCTCCTTCCTCTGTCCTTCCTTCTTTCCCTCCTTCCTACCAGTAAGGCATGAGTCAGACACTGGCCCTCTGGGAATAATTACATCAAGTATAGGGGTAGAGGGTCCAACCCTCCCTTCCCCAAACAGGTGCCAAGACCTCCCTGGCAGGTGGAGCCCATGGGGGCTGGAAGGAAAAGACAGAGTCGGTGGCTGCACCAGGAGAGAAGGTTTAGGAAAACAACCCACTCGAGTTACCTTCTAAACGACTAAAGCTTTGGCCGCGGAGCTTCCTCGCAGCGCCGAAGCTCTCGGCCCCTCTGGTCTTGGGGGGAAGGAGAGCGGCGGCGGATGCTGCAGCGGCCTTCTCAGCACTCCGTTCCAGCCCAGGCGCCCGGGGAAGCCCCTTTCGGGGAGGAGACGACGTGGCTCGTGCGCAGGGACTGGCCCGAGGACTCCCACAGTCACGCCAGGGTCGTGACCCCGCGGAGAACGGGCCTGCGGGGTCTCCCACGGCCAAGGCCTCGCAGGCCTGCGGGCTTGTCTCGTCACCGCCCAGGCTGGCTGAAACCCGAGCCCGAGAGATAGAGCCCCGGCGGGGCCAGCCAGCTCTGTCCTAATGTAATTTAGCTGTAATCGCAGCGTGTTTTCCTTCGCTATAATTAGTAAAATGTGGTTGTTTTCTGTGTTCCTGGAAGATGTCTGAACTGGAGCCAGCTCCCCGTAGTTTTTCTGACAAGCTCTCCCCAACGGGCCCATCAGCACCACCATGGATTTCCTGACACTTTAACCCCTTCACCTGAGTTCTCCTGATTCCTCAGTAGGGGCCTCTCCCTCCTGGGGCCCCCAAGGACAAGCCCCTGGCGCACGCAGCACACTGCAGGTCTCGCTGCAGGTACCCAGGAAATGCGGGCGGGAGCCAGGCCGTCACACCATCAACAACAGCAAAAGGCACGTAGGAATGAATTCCTCGTCTAGGAATCCCACAGGATCCTCAAAGAAGTGTGTGTCCTGTGTGTGTGCAGCTGTCCACAGGTGGGTGTATCCATGACAACCAGCAGAGCCAGCTCTGTGTGGGACAACAGCTGTGATTCTGGGTCCCTGAGCCCGCCTGATAGAGCTGAAGCCCCTGCATGTAAATGTAAGCCCTCCTCTGTCTTGGGGCCACCCAGAGGGTACCGGAACTGATCCTGAACGTTTTGAAGACCATGTGGGAGGTGGGGACAGGGCAAAGGATGTGGAGTGCCCTCGTCCTACGGTCCGCCAATCCATTTGTCACGTCTTCTGCCTTGGATTACAATTAGGCACAGTCCGCAGGCTGTCCTTTCCTTCAGGCATCCAGCCAATGTTTATCTGATCCTACTGTGCCTTGCCATCTATCATTCTTGGTGGCTCTCCATTGGGTCTTCTGTAATTGCGTCTCAGTCCCCCACTTATTCATTCCGTCAATGAACATTTGTTAAATAATTACATGGACTAGACTTTGGGTTTGGGCTTTTGGTTTTTTGCTTTAATTGTTACACAAAGGATTCAGATTCACATTTTCCACCTTTGTCAAAGTCTCTCCCAACAGGAGATGTATTTAGGATAGGTTTGAGATTTTTTAAATTATTATTTGATCAGTCATACAGAAAATGAAGTGGTAAGAGTACCCATCTCATAGAGTTCTTGTGTGCGTTTCACATCTAAAGGCTCGATAGGTGGCACACAGGAAGTAATCATTAAATATCAGCGATGATAATTATTATTTCACAGAGTGGTGGAGCAGTCAGGGGCACAGACTCAACAGTACCTCGTGACCTTAGGCAGGCTACTTAACCTCCCTGAGGGCATTTTGAACCTGACTGATGTGTAAGGGCTCAGTAAATGTTAATTATTATGTGAGTAATTATGTGGACTTTACTTTTTCAATTGACTTGTAATTCTCGAAAATTTCCCCCCACTCCATCAACCACTTCTCCAGTCGGACCGCTAAATTTCTGTCACTGGCAGAAATCCATTAGCTCGGCCCCTGGACACTGCACCAGGGAATGCTGCTCTCTGGTTGGCTGAATTAGCCTGGACCCTGAACATTCTGATTGGCTTGGACACTAGTGGGTGTGGCCTATTCTCCATACCGCACCCAGCAGCAATTGTTGGAGAGTAATATCCAAAGGTGGATTTACTTGGGTTATTTTTTTTTTCAAGTTTTATTGAAATATATTACATTTACAATGTGCTGTTAGTTTCTAGTGCACATCAAGTGATACGTATACATATCTTTTTAAACATTCTTTTCCATTACAATTTGTTATAAGAAATTGTAACAATTGAGTGTGTGTGTGCACGCGCGCGCGCGCCCACTCAGCGTGTCGGACTCTATGTGACTCACGGACTGTAGCCTGCCGAGTCCTCTGTCCATGGAATTTTCCATGAAGTAGGTTGTCATTTCCTACTCTAGGGGATCTTCCCCACCCAGAGATTGAACCCACTGTCTCTTACGCCTCCTGCATTGGTAGGCAGATTCTTTACCCTTGAGAAGATATTAGGTATAGTTCCCTATATTAGGAGTTTGGGATTAAAATATACACACTGCGAAAGTCGCTCAGTCATGTCCTACTCTATACAGTCCATAGAATTCTCCAGGCCAGAACACCGGAGTGGGTAGCCTTTCCCTTCTCCAGGGGATCTTACCAACCCAGGGATCGGATCGAACCCAGGTCTCCCACACTGCAGGCGAATTCTTTACCCTGAGCAGCCCACCAGGCTCTGCCGTCCCTGGAATTCTCCAGGCAAGAACACTGTAGTGGGTTGCCATTTCCTTCTCCAGTGCATGAAAGTGAAAATGTGAAGGTGAAGTCACTGAGTCGTGTGCAACTCTCAGCGACCCCATGGACTGCAGCCCATCAGGCTCCTCCGTCCATGGGATATTCCAGGCAAGAGTACTGGAGTGGGGTGCCATTGCCTTCTCCGCCCAGGTGGCGCTAGTAGTAAAGAATCCACCTGCTAATGCAGGAGATGCAAGAGACGTGAATTCAATCCCTGGGTCTGAAAGATCCCCTGCCACCCACTTCACTATTCTTGCCTGGAAAATTCCATGGACTGAGGAGCCTGGTGAGCTACAGTCCACAGGGCCGCAAAGATCTGGACACAGCTGAGTAACTGAGCACACACATGGCACATTCGTAAAATAACCAACAGGAATCTACCACATTGCACAGGGAGCTATACCTAGGTTATTGTTCTTGATTCATTAAATCTTACCAGTGTCCAGCTCTACAATTTTTGCAGATAAATTCCTCCAAAACACATCTCCCTTATTAAGTGCATAAATGTGGTGTTATCTGCCCCAACAGGCACTTGAATGACTGAAATGGGAGCGTTCTTGCCTGAGAAGCTAAGTCCCACATTCTCGCCTTAGGCGGGAGGGTGTTCTTGGTCCCAACACCTGGCCGTTGCTCTCCTGAGAAGACTCGAGTTCTCCTCTCAATAGGGCGTGTCCCTCTGCCAAGACCTCCTCTGGCCAGATGCACAAAGAGACTCATTTTTGAATCATGGAACCAAATGGAGAATCATACCTCTGAGATATGAAGTGATGGTCTTGCTTTCTCATTCATTCTTTTACTCACTCACTTACTATGCCTTTATTGCTGTCCTGAGCTCTAGGGAGACATTTAGAAGAGATACATCATGAAGAAATGATACTGAGAGAACATATAATGCGAAATGGCATTTAAAGGAAATACAGAGAACCAAAATTGAATATGAGAAAAGATTCTTCTGGACTTGGCTGGTGGTCCAGCGGTTGAGACTCAGTGCTCCCACTGGAGGGGGCACTGGTTTGATTGCTGGTTGGGGAAAGGAGTTCCCACGTGTTGTGTGATGCAGGAAAAAAATAAAAAAAAATTTTTTTTAAAGAAAGAATAAAGAAAAAATTATCACCTCACCAGTAATCATGAAACGAAGAAAATTTTTAAATTTGCCTCATCTTTTGATAAAGATTAACAAGGTTGGTATTAGTACTGAGAGTATGAGAAAACAGGCCTTGTCATTTAGTGTTAGTGGGATTGTAAACTGAACTAACATTTTTGGAAGACAATTGAACAAGTTAACATATGGAATTTATCTTAAAGTAAAACTTGGTTACAAAAAAAATCCACAAGTTTGATTGAACACATCGAGGTCAACTAAAGTTATATTGTCTCTCTTTTTTATTTACAAATGCCTACTTTTAAAAACATAAATAAATAAAAAGACAAATCAATGTATGTCTATATGTAACCTCATTCCTTAGTCTCATACTATAGGTATGTTATAAGAATGGATATTTCACTTGGCTTCAGAATGTTTTACAGGAAAAATAATTCTTAACTGATCAAGTCCTTGCTATTAAAATGTTTGTGTTTTCATCATGACATCATATGCTTCTAAATTAACAATTTTCATTGTAGAAAAATAGAGTGAATTTATATTAGTCTTGCAAACTGATAATATCATTGTAAATTTATGAGATGAGCTTAACAGAAAAAATGTAGAATATAGTTATTTTAACTGTAATATTACTAACTGTAGGGTGAAAAGAGGGTCCCATTGGAGTGAACTATGTTATTATAGATTGTTATTCATAATTTCTTTTTGATCATTTCTTTAGTCTATGAGGTGAAACAAGTTATTAATTAAAATTTGAAAACTAAAAAAAAAAGTAAAACTTGGGCAAAAACATAAAGAGAGAAATTTTGTTATGGCATTTATAGTAAGAAATGTAAAATGATACAAATAAATATCAAACAACATTCATTGAAGACAAAGACAGATGTTTGTGTCAATGAAAGATATCTAAAACAAAAAATGTACAAAGCAAAGTTGCAGACATAATAAATGTATCTATAATATAGACAGATATTTTATAAAAAATACTCCAAAAGAATATGTTGCTCTTGATAGTTGTTCGTGGGATGATTTTTTTTAATCAACAAAATTTATTTTAATAGCAATTTTAGGTTTACAGCAAAATTGAGTGGAAAATACAGAGTTCTTATACGTTCCTGTGCCCATACAGGCACAAGCTCCCCCACTATTAACATCCTACTCTAGAGCCACCAAATAACGGACATATATTGACAAATCATTAGCACCCAAAGTCCATAATTTACATCAGGTTTACTTTTGGTGTTGTATACTCTATGGGTTTGGATGTAAAATGACATGTCCTGGAAGAGGGCATGGCAACCCACTCCAGTATTCTTGCCTGGAGAATCCCCATGGACAGAGGAACCTGGTGGGCTGCAATCCATGGGGTCCCAAAGAGTCAGACACAACTGAGTGACTAAGCACAACACAGCACATACAGGAGATGCAAGAGACGTGGGTTCAATCCCTGGGTTGGGACGATCTGAGGAAGGAAATGGTAACTCACGCTAGTATTCTTGCCTGCAAAATTCCATGGACAGAATTCCATGTAGCCTGGCGGGCTATGGGGTTGCAGAGTTGGACACAACTGATCTCACACACACACACAATGATATGTATCCACCACTATAGTATCATAAAAAAATAGTTTCACTGCCCTAAAAAGCCTCTTTGCCCCACCTATTTATCCCTCTCATCCTCCTAACTCATGGAAATCACTATGTTTTTTATTGTTTTATTAGTTTTGCCTTTCCAGTATGCCATATAGTTGGGATAACACAATGTATAGCCTTTTCAGATTAACTTCTTTCATCTAGTAGTATACGTGTAAGGTTCCTCCCTGTCTTTTCATGGCCTGATAGCCCATTTCTTTTTAGAAATTGTCTGGACATAGCACAGTTTATTCATTCATCCATTCACCTACTGAAGGACATCTCGGTCACCTTCAAGTCTCAGCCATCACGAATCAGGTTTCTGTAAACATCCATATGCAGGTTTACACGTGAGCATAGTTTTCCATTCATTTGGGTAAATATTAAGGAGCACGACTGCTGGATCACATGGTAAGAGTGTGCTTAGTTTTATAAGAAACTGCTAAACTATGTTCCACAGTGGCTGTACCAGTTTACATTCTTACCAGCAATGAAATGGGTTTCCTGTTGCATTACATCCTCACCAGTATTTGGTATTGTCAGTATTTTGGACTCTGCCACTCTCATAGGTGTGTGGTGTTATCTCTTTGTCATCTTAATTTGCAATATGTGATGTTAACATGTATTCATGTTCAACAGTATGTGATGTTAAACATCTTTGTATCTGCTTTCATATGTTTACTTGCCATCTGTATATCCTCCTTGGTGAGATGTCTGTTCAGTAGGTCTTTTGCTTATTTTTTAATTGCTGCTGCTGCTGCTGCTGCTAAGTTGCTTCAGTCGTGTCTGACTCTGTGCGACCCCACAGACGGCAGCCCACTGGGCTCCGCCATCCCTGGGATTCTCCAGGCAAGAGTCCTTCATTCACTGGGTTGGCCAAAGAGTTCATTTGATTTTTCCAGGAGATGGCTCAAATAGCGCTTAATTGTCTTTAACTTCATTCAGAACAATTTTGTTAGATTGTATTGTAGCAGCTGTCATAGCAGCATGAATTTTTTAAAAAATTTGCCAAAACTGGTAAATTTTTGTATGTTGAAGATGGAAGAAAAAAGCAACATTTTCAACATATTATTCTTTATTATTTCAAGAAAGGTAAAAATGCAACTGAAATGCAAAAAAAAAAGAGTTGTGTGTTGTGTGGAGAAAGTGCTGTGACTGATTGAACATGTCAAAAGTTTGTGAAGTTCCCTGTTGGGGATTTCTCGCTGGACGATGCTCCACAGTTGGGTAGACCAGCTGAAGTTGATAGCCATCAAATTGAGACATTATTTGAGAACAAACAACATCATACCACATGGGAAATAGCCAACATACCCAAAATATCCAAAGGAAGCATTGGAAATCATTTGCACCAGCTTGGATATGTTAATTGCTTGATGTTTGGGTTTCACATAAGTTAAGTGAAAAAAAAACCTTCTTGACCATATTTCTGTATGTGATTCTCTGCTGAAACAAAATTAAAATGTTCTATTTTAAAAACAAATTGTGACAGGCAGTGAAAAGTGGATACTGTGCAATAATGTGGAACAGAAGAATTTGTGGGGCAAGTGAAATGAACCACCAGCAACCACACTGAAGGCCAGCTTTCATCCAAAGAAGGTGATGTTGTGTATACGGTGGGATTGGAAGGGAATCTTCTATTATGAGCTCCTTCTTGAAAACAAGTGATCAATTCCAACAAGTACTGCTCCCAATTAGACCAATTGAAGGTAGCACTCAACGAAAAGCATCCAGAATTAGTCAACAGAAAATGTATAATCTTCCATTAGGGTAGCACAAGACTACATGTTTCTTTGATGACCAAGTAAAAACTGTTACAACTTGGCTGGGAAGTTCTGATTCATCCACCATATTCACCAGACACTGCACCTTCAGATTTCCGTTTATTTTGGTCTTTATAAAATTCTCTTAATGGAAAAAATTTCCATTCTCTAGAAGACTGTAAAAATCACCTGGAATAGTTCTTTGCTCAAAAAGATAAAACATTTTGGAAAGAATTATGAAGTTGCCTGAAAAATGGCAGAAGGTAGTGGAACAAAATGATGAATATGTTGTTCAATAAAGTGCTTGGTGAAAATGAAAAATGTGTTTTTATTTTTACTTAAAAACCAAAGGAACTTTTTGACCAACCCAGTATTTTGGCTAACAGTCCTTTATCAGATGTGTTTTTACAAAGATTTTCTCCCAGACTATGACTTGTCCTCTCATTCTGTTGACATTGTCCCACAGCAGAAGTTCTTAATTTTAATGAAGTTGAACTTAACAATTATTTCTATCATACATCATACCTTCAGTGTTATATCTAAAAAGCCATCACCCTGTCCAAGGTCATCTATGTAGCCTCAAAATCTGCAGGATGGAACAGCAGGCTGGAGGCCCAGATAAGAGCAAATGTCACAGTTCAAGCCCAAAGGCCATTTACTGCAGAATTCCCTCTTACTCTGGAGAGGTCAGTCTTTTCAGACCTATTCAGCCCTTCAAGTGATTGGGTGAGGCTCACCGGCATCACGGAGGGCAATCTGCTTTACTCAAAGTCCATCAATTTAAAAGGATAAAGAGGGAAGGACATTCACTACACAATGAAAAAGGGGTCAATACTCCAAAAATAAATAGCAATCCTTAATATGTATGTGCCTCAGAACATAACATCAAAGTATGTGAGACAAAAACGGATAGGATGGCAAGAGAGCTAGATGAATCCACCACTGTAGGTGGAAGCTTTAGCAATCCTCTCTCAGCCCCACACAGATCCTGCAGGCAGAAAGTCAGAAAGGACAGAGTGGAACTCAACACCATCATCAGTCACCTGGATATAATTTAAATGCTAACCTCCAAAACACCCTCAAAGAAACATCCACAATAATATTTGGCACTGTGGCCAAACCAAGTTGACAAAATTAACCATCACATCATCTTTTACAAGTCTGCATTTTCTCAGAATATTTACAGTGTGTCTGTTGTGTTTATAATCAGAAAAACATAACAATACAAAAAAATAAATGAGCAATAAAATGTGGTAAATGGTAAGTAATAATATATGAAAATTGTAGGAGGCACTTGTAATGTGTTGCTTCAAAATGTGATCTTAGGAAACTCAGTAAGAAATACTGTTCGAATCATGTGTAAAGGAAGAGTCCAGCGCTCAGTGAGAATCCCGAGTGGGCAGAGTCGCCAGCATGTAGGGGCGATGACCGTGATGACTTCTCTTCTGGCTGCTCAGATGTCTTTTATTTTTGCCTTCATCCAAGTTGTCCTCATGTGTCCAGATACATGAGGTGCCATTTTTAAGGGAAAATGAAGCTGGAAAATGTTGTTGATGAAGCTTTGTCAGGACCAGGCAATAGGACCAAAAGCGGGGGGAGGGTGGTGTAAACGGGAGGCAGAGAGCAAGACGGGGCGCAGAGGAGGGCGGAGGGGCCGAGAGGAGACGCAGCGCCAGGGCTGGTGCGAAGCAGCCACCGTCAGGTCAGCACACGGAAGGGCGTCCGGAGGGAGTTTCCGCAAGGGCCTCATTTCCCCAACAGAGCTCTCGCCCGGTGTCAGCCTCCCTCTGTGCCTTTTAAGACTTTTTTACTGACTCCCCATTACCCTCAGAATAAGTCCTAGATCACCTAGCCTGACGCTCCAAGTGTACATGTGTACAGTTCAGTTCAGTCGCTCAGTCGTGTCCGACTCCTTGTGACCCCATGAATCGCAGCACGCCAGGCCTCNCTCCTCTTTCACTTTCATCAAGAGGCTTTTTAGCTCCTCTTCACTTTCTGCCATAAGGGTGGTGTCATCTGCATATCTGAGGTTATTGATATTTCTCCCAGCAATCTTGATTCCAGCTTGTGCTTCTTCCAGTCCAGCGTTTCTCATGATGTACTCTGCATATACAGGGGTCCCCAAACTTATCTTCCGATGCAGCTGCTCTGGCCACGCCCACCTTCTGGAATGCTCTCAGCTTTCTCATTATCTCCCTCTGCCTGGAAGCCTTCCCAGCACTCGGGCCGCCCTGCATGGTGTCATCTCTCTGTCTGAACAGACAGAACCTGCTACCTGTCTGTACAGTGACTGGGGCATCGTGTCTGCCTCCTCCTTACACTGTGGCCCCAGAAATCAGAGACCATATGTCATTTATTCTGATGTCCTAGGTGGCAGCCTGTGCCACAGACCTGTGCTGTGTAGTCTGGAGTCACTCACCAGCTCCTGGCTTCTCCACATCCCACCTTCACACAAGCCCCCCCCCCCAGCCATCATCACCACACATGGACCACAGCAGGCTTGGGCAGGTGGCAGAAGGCAAGGGGCATGCCAAACGACAGGAACACTGGCTCACGGCTGCTGCATGCTTGCCACGTGCCGGGCAATGCTGCCCACGGATTATTTACTCATTAAAAACTGATGAAGTTGGTACTACCATGAGCCCCATTCACAAATGATGACATGGAGGCTAGAAAGGATAAATCTTTGCCGCAAATCACCAAGCATGAGGCCAGGATTTGTACCCCAACTGTTTGCTTTCACAGCCCACACTCTTAAGCATCAGACTCCATAAAAATTATAGAAAAAGACAATCTTACTTTTTATCACAATTTTATGAAATGATCCTAGAGTTTGTTTGGAAAGATAATTGTGAGAGAAAAACCATGAAATATTTGGCAAAAAAAATAATAATAATAATAACCGGGGGAACTTTCATGGCAGTACAGTGGTTAAGCCTCCACACTTCAATACAGGAGGTGCAGGTCCAATCCCTAGTTGGGGAACTAAGAGCTCACATGCTTTCATGCATAGCATGAAAAAAATTAAAAAGAAATGATTGGGATGAGGGAGGTCCTACTCTACCAGATATTAAAATGCATTATAAAATCGCAATACTTAAAACTGGGGAATTGAGTCTAATCTCATAGACAAGCATTTATGAGAATGAAATCATATAACGAAGAGGTTGTTTCACTTTTACAGCATCTTGCAAGATCCGTAGGGTGGGTACTGTTACCACTATCTGCACTGCATTGCCCTCTTACAGATGTGGAAGCCAGGCCTCAGAGGGGGGGAAGTCACATGAGACCATCTGAGCAGAAGTGCCTCAAGCCATGAAGGGAGGGGAATGGAGTCAAGAAAACACAGATAAGAACTTTTTTTCCTTTGGAGGTGCATGAGCAACAAGCCAGGAATAGAAACTGTCCCCCTTTCTGTACCCTGGTCAGGCATCATTAATCTATCTTCGTATTCTTCCTGGCAGAACCAACACAGCCTGAAATTCTTATTAATGCAAAGCCACAGCCAATCAGTGAGGATTGACTCATGAGATGAAAATATTTGCCATCTTGATCTGAGTCAAACCACTTCCTTGCAGATGTTGGACTGGGGCGTAGAGTGGCGCTCTGTTGCAGCACACTGTTTGGAGCCCTTCCAACAGCTCCAACCAAATACCACTCTACCGTGTGTGACCTGGGCCAGGGCGCCCCTCCCCACGGCCTCAG
>SJYV01041180.1:0-73843 GCA_006410875.1 Neotragus pygmaeus | reverse complement strand
TTTTCACCACGTTATTCACCTACTTAAGAACACACAGTATTCTCTGTTTCCCATGTCAGAGCTGAACTTCTCTCCCTAGCATTTTATGTTTTCCTAATTACTACTAAATTATATATTTTTAATATATATTTATTATATATACTTTTCTGAACTAGTATCTAAGTCCACAGTTTATTTATTCTTGCCTTTGAGTATAGAGTCTCAAAATATATTCATTGCAAACTTCTATGGACATACAATTTATTTGTTAGAAATTTTGTCATACTGACTACATTATTATAAATTTCTTCTCATAGGCAAGGGCTAGAGTGGAAACCAAGTGGACTAGTGGAATGGATTAAATGAGAACGTTACATTCCTCTATTTTATTGCAGAGTCTAGTTTCATTTTGGTGGTTTCCTTAGATTAAATGAATTTCTCTTGTGCGGTGAACTTTGAACTTTAGAGGGAGTAGATTGCCTTTTAATAGACTGTCTATTTTTAGTAAAATTTTCCTAAAGCTGTTTGGCCAAGATTTTAGGTCAGTATATTTGAACACTTTAAAAACTATTTTCTGTCTTGAGCACGTGTATATTTAGTTAAAATGAATCTATAAGACAAAGCTCTGACAAGTTTTGAGAATTAGAAACAAGTATTCAGAAAATCATGAGCGAGAGCTGGTCACTATCACAACAGATTTTTGTTTGTTTGTTCTTCCAGTCCTTTGATGTCTCTCGTAGCCATGGAGAAGCTCATGTTGGAAATGGTTTAAGTACTTGATAAATCCAAAAATGTTTCTTTTCAGGGTGCTTCTCATCAAGATTGATCACTGTCTACCATCTTGAGAAAAAAAAACTAAACAGTTCTCAACCTCTATTTCCCACAGTATAACATCCTTGAGGGATCCCTCTCTGACAATAGCAGAGGTGTACTACGTTAGTTTTCAGGGGATCTCTCCTTTCCTTTTCTCTGGGTAATGTACTATTTGAAAAAGTTCCTCAAATGGTTTTGAAACCCCCACCCATTCTCCAATGAGAGTCACAGCTTTCAGATATCCTAATTGCTCTTCCTTTAACATAACTAAAATTTATTGGCTTGATTTATCTGCTACTGAAACATTTGTGGTGAAATTTGCCTCTGAATTTACAGTCCTGAAAAAATTTCATTGTAATTCTATCACTTTTGCTTTATATAATGAGGTGCTTACAAGTTCAAGATCGTTTCATCTTCTTACGATATTTTTTTGGTGAGATGAAATGAAGTTGCTCAGTTGTGTCTGACTGTTTGCAGTCCCATGGACTGTAGGCTAGCAGGCTCCTCTGTCCAGTGCTGAGGCACTACCTTTTATGTTGTCTGATATTAATATTGTTATGTATTTTTTCTTCTGGTTAATATTTGCTTGACATATCTTTATCCATTTCCTTGTTTTTAAACCTTTGGTGAGATTTTAAATAATTACGTTTTCTGGTAAATAGCATCATTTGAATCTTTAAAAACTGGCTTGTTCTCATCCCATTTTTTAATAAGTGGGTTTAATCTAGAGGTCGGCACTCTTTGCGTATAGAGGACTGGATAGTAAATATTTTCTGGCTCTGTGGTACAGATAGTCTCTGCTGTATCTACTCAGAAATAGCCACTGACAATAAATAAATTGACTGACATAAATCCAGGGGCCCTAGTTTCTAGGATCTAATGCATGGTTATCTGAGGTGGAGCTGATGTAATGATAATAGAAATAAAGTGCACAATAGATGTAATGCACTTGAATCATCTTGAACCTCCCTGCCCTAGTCTGTGGAAAAATTATCTCCCATGAAGTCAGTCTCTGGTGCCAGAAAGGTTGGGGACCACTGCATAAATAAATATACAGGTCTAGATTTGGCCTGCCAGGTATAGTTTGCCAACCCTTGAACTTAAGTTAATCCATTCACATTTTTGTGATTGATAATATACCTACATTATTTTTTGCATTTTCTGTTTACCATCTGTATTACTTAGGGTAGTGCTAGCTGAGGTTAACAGATGAACCTGGAAACCTCAGTAGCTTAACCTAATAGAAGTCTATATTTTGTTATGTAAAATCCAATCAGTGGCATGGAGGGTATGGTCTGCCCCACACAGTCATTTAGAAACCCAGATTCCTTCAATCTGGTGGCTCTGCCACTCCTAACATGTAAGTTCCAAGATCACCATGGAAAGGGAAAGACAGGGTTGAGAAGGCATGCCCGCTTCTTAACCGCATCAGCCTAAAAGTTATTTACATCACTACAGCTCATTTGATGAGAACTAGTCAGATGGTCCTACCTAGAAGCAAGAGGGACCTGGGAAATGTAGTTCTCGGCCTGACAGCCACTTCCAAGCATCAGTTCCTCACTGAGGGAGAGAATCACAGATCTTTGGCAGACATCTGGGTGCTTCTGCTGCAGTCACCCTTTTCCTTTGCTGCTTTTTTTTTTTTTCTTTTCTGCTTTCTGTGCAATTGATTAAAAAATTTTTTTTTCCTTTCTTCCCTTTGTTGTTTGTAATATATATGATGCATTCTCTTATTTTAGTGGTTTTCCTTACAGTTTTAACATATATACTTGATTTTTAAAATTTTTATAAAATCTGTGTTTATTCAGCATATCTCTTCTCTTTTGGATAAGAAAATAATTTCTTTGTTCCTCTCTTCCTGCTATATAAACTTTGCACATAGCTTTCTTCATNTCGGCCCCTCTCCACCCTGTTTTCCCCAAGTGTGGACCCAGTCCCCTCTCCTCTGTTCCCCAAAGCACCTCGAATATAGGGCTTCAACCCTTGACTGAAGGATATCCCATCAAAGAACAAAACTCAGTTTAAATCTAAGGACAGGGACTTCCCTGGTGGCCCAGTGGTTAAGACTCAAGCTCCCAATGCAGGGGGCCCGGTTGGGGAATAAGATCCCTCATGCCACACAGCCTGCCCCCCCCAAATAAATAGGATGACAGGAAATATTGTATCCTTAGGGTTTGTTGACCCTGTGCCCCAACGAAAGGAATCTCTTGCATGCTCCTCCTTCTGCTTTTGGGAGCTGCCGAGATGGCAGATTCCCTCGGAAGATGTGTGGAGTGGCTCAGTGCATGTCGGCGAAGCCACACTCTCGGCATCTCCCTCCTCCACCTTTTCTCGGGCCATCGTACTGCCCAAGTCACCCTTCCTCCTTGACTGTTACCCTTCCCTGATCTCTCCTCACCCTCAGCTCAGGTTTTCTTTCTGTAGGGGACATCCTGGGTTGACTTAGGGGTCCTGCCTCAAAGATCCCACAGGCCCCTCTAACACTTTACCAGGTTGGATTTGGTCTCCAAAGTTGTTTGGCCTGCCCAGGTTTTTAAAACACACACACACACACACACACACACACACACACACACTTTTAGCAATCTGATTCATGCTTTCCCCCTGCCCCAGATGTGTAAAAATTAGTTTTAAAACATTTTCCCAAGTTTGAGAAAATGGAAGAGTTGACACAAATAACAAAATATCTGCTTTGGTTTTAAAAACTAGGGACTGTGAGCACATCAGGTCCACATGGCAACAAGTGACTCGAGCTGAGAGCAGCCACCACCACCCCACTCGGGCGTGTCTCTGAAGTTCACCACAGTCCCCGCCATTCCCTATTGCCTCACACTTGGCCCCATCACGCATCTACCCTGCCCATCGGGCCTGCATGATGTGGATTGGTGACCCCTGTGCTGCGCTGCATTGTTCTTCCCTGATTTGCCTTTCCATCTCTAACTAGACTGTGAGCTCTACATTGTCATCTGCATAAACGGAGCGAAAGCACAAGCATTCCTCCCTCCCAGGGTTGCGGTAAGGGTTCAGTGTGATCATGCTTAGCACCAGCCTGGTCCCCAGGAGTGCACACATGATTAGTTCTGATGCCCACAGCCCCAGCCTGACCCACCAAACAAGTCTCCCCAGCTGCAGGGAAGTGAGGTCCACCTTGCAGCTGAACTTGGTTATTCCAGCATCATGGCAGAAGTCAGAAAGTTCCAAAGGTCCAATTCGTCCATGTAATAAGGTGGACCCAAGGTGGGGCCTGGTATTGGGAAGGTATCCCATTATGCAGAAAGAAAGCCTCACACACAGCAGGGACCATATCCCACCCTGGTGCTTTTGTGCTGGACAAACTGCTGTGAGACCTTTAAGTCAACACACGTGACCACGAGTTGCTCCAGCATCTTACCCAGGAGAACTTCCAGGCTGCACTTGGGTCAAAGGTGGGGTGGGGGCTGCTTGTTTGTGATGGCTTAGGGGAAAACTGCTAGAGCTTATAGGGTCCCAGTATCTACCCTGCAAGCTACCTCTTGGCTGCCATGACCTGTAACAGCCTATGTGACCCAGAGGTCTCTACCAGAGCCGGGGTCTCCTCACCAGGAGGAAGACCCATTGACTGCCCAGTCACTGGAGTCAGGGTCTGAAGCACCACCCCCAGTCATCCCAGGCCTGGACCTACACAGATTCTTCTACTTGTCTTAACGTCAGGGCAGCGCATAGAATGAGCACTGGACTGGGGCCAGGAGGCCTGAACCCTACTCCTCATCTGCCCTTAACCAGCTCTCTGCCCTCAGCCGCCCCTGCTCCTCTTTGGGACCAGAGAGGGATCCATCTAACCAGGATCTTCCGACTGTAACCTGGGGGGCCTCAGGCTTCTGGGTCCTTGCTTCCTCTGTTTCTACTCACTTATGTCTCTTAAATATTGAGATTCTGGGTAAAATTCATTTTAGACAAATTTCTAAACTACACTTTTACAGCACTGTGTGGAAGCTAAGTCACAAACTCGGCCAAGATCTGGGTTCAAATGAGTACGCTTGGCCAAGACAGTTGCTTTCATCAAGCCTCAGTTTCCCCATCCATAAAATGGAAATCACACTAGAACACGTCCCATGGGATAGTTCAGGGATAGGGCAAGCTCATGTCTGTGGAACACTTGACACTAGCGTCTGGCGCATGGCCGGGGCTTCAACGCCGTTGTCTCTGCTGCTGCCGCTGCTGAGTCGCTTCCGTCGTGTCCGACTCTGTGTGACCCCATAGACGGCAGCCCACCAGGCTCCCCCATCTCTGGGGTTCTCCAGGCAAGAACACTGGAGTGGGTTGCCATTTCCTTCTCCAATGCATGAAAGTGAAAAGTGAAGTCGCTCAGTCGTGTCCGACCCTCAGTGACCCCATGGACTGCAGCCCACCAGGCTCCTCCGTCCATGGGACTTTCCAGGCAAGAGCACTGGAGTGGGGTGCCATCACCTTCTCCGTGTTATCTCTAGTACAATTATTAAAAGATCTGCTGGATGTTTTTTTCTTCAAGTTTCTTCAAACCATTCCCTTTGGTGGTCTCTGAGCACCTCATTCTAGCTCCCGTCTTAGTTCCCATCCCAGCCATCATCCTCCACCCTGGACTGACTCTAGGGGTTACCGAGCCTTCAGCTCTGGGCCTGAGATTGATGCCAGTTGGACATGGATACAGGTCCTAGTTTCACTGGGGCTTCCAAGGTGGTGCAGGGGCAAAGACTCTGCTTGCCAATTCAGGAAATGCAAGAGATGTAGGTTCAATCTCTGGGTCCAAAAGGTTACTGGGAGTAGAAAATGCCAACCCACTCCAGTATTCTTGCCTGGAAAATTCCATGGGCAGAGGAGCCTGGCAGGCTACAGTCCATGGGGTCTCAAAGGGTTGGACACAGCTGAGCTGGGTGACCTTGGGTCAGTCACTCTACTTGTCCAGAACACAGTGTATCATCTGTTAAGTGGGAATGATGGCACTACCCACCTCCTAGGGGTATGTGGGAACTGGTGCCACACCTGACACGTGTAAATCCTCAGTGAACATTGGCTGTTATCGTCAAGTTCCGTTGGGGTAAGCATTTTGGTTTGGTTTTAATCAGTTTGGGGAGTGGTGGGCGCCCTCTAGCGGTGGAGCCCCACATGGAGGGGTGCCTTAGCCTCTAGCCTGGGGGTTGGAGGGTAAGGAAGGCAAAACAGTTGGGACCTAGATCTTAGATGTGTACCTTCTTGGGACTGCAGATGAGTCTCAACCCAACGCTACCATAGCTGGGCCTGGGACCTGTAAGCTACTTTCGTGGGGAGGGCAGAGTAGAGAAGTCTAACTTGGACCCCTGGGTAAACCTCTCTACAAAGAAAGACCAGTGCCCACCAGGGTGCCAGGAGACAGGCAGGGAGGGCACAAAGGCAGTCTTCTGTCCCCAGATGCACCCTCACCACCGTTCTCTAGGCCCATTTTACAGATGGAAACACTGAGCTTTGCAGAAGGGAAGGGACTCTCCCGAGGTCACACAGGGCATCCAAGGCAGAACACAGACCAGAGCTCAGACTCCAGATCCAGGGCTCTCTCCCCTACGAGGTCAACTTGGCCAAGCCAGGCAGTGAGGAGCAGAGGACATTTTCACTGAATCAAAGGAGGAAGTTTCGAAGGAGAAGGAAGAAAAAAAGAAGCAGCAAGCGAAGTTTCCAGGGCTGGAGCCCTGCCCAGCCAGTCCCAGGGCTCAGGGAGGGTGGGAATGACGCAGCCTGGGCCCGTGGCAGTCTCAGGAGCACCATTCACCGGGAATCTGCCTGCGGGGGCAGCCAGGACTGCAGAGGCTCCGGGAAGGAAGGCTGAGCTGATGGCCCAGGCTGACTCCACGGGAGCTGGGTGCGTGGGGCCAAGCATGAGCTCAGGAGCGGGTCCATCTCAGCACCTGCGAGAACCTGGCCACATTCACACACACGCAGGTATCCAGGCATGGCAGTTCCTGGGTGGGCAGCAGAGGCATTCTCAGCTGGGAAGGGGTCAGCCTGGAGCAGGGAAATCCCTCAAGGCCAGTGAGAGGGGGTGGCCACGAGCAGGCGTCCAAGCCCAGCTGCCGGCCGAGGCCAAGGCCCGAGGCTGTGGACCCAGCCAGCTCACTTTCCTGGCTCCGAAGGCCTCCTTCTTGTCCTCCAACCTGGGGAGGCCTCGCCCACTCTGTGTCCTAAAGCCTTTCTCATACATTATAGCTCAACTGAGACTCACGCTATCTTCTCACCTGCAGACAGGGATGCTGAGCCCCGGGAAGGGGAAGGGGCCATGGGGTTTCAGGGTCATTCTACCCCGTACGGCTGTCCATCATTCTTGGGATCCATGAAGTCAGACTAGAGGGATGGAGGAGGAGACCAGCCCCGAGCCCAGCTCTCCTCAGCCACAGGCTCCCAGGGAGCGTGAAACTCCGAGGCACACGGTGACAGAAAGAAAGCAGGCTTTGACACCTGCTGAGCCCAAGTTCATTCCTGGCTACTATCCGTTGTACCTGTTCTCATCCGTTCAGTTGCGTTAACTGAGCGAATCCTTTCCACAGGCCTGCGACACAGTGTTACTGATGGTTCTACTTCTGGATGAGGAACCTGAGAGCTGGGAATGGACAGAGTGTGGGTTTGCACTCAGCCTGTCTGGCCCCTTAAACACTAAGCTACGATGTCCACTTAGGAAACGTGGAAACCACATCATGGACATTAGATGTGCTGTGGGGCTGGGAGCTTAGGAGTTGAGTGCAGGTGACATCAGCAGAGGGGAAGGAGCTCTCGGGGTGGGGGGCAGGGGAGATGCTGGAATCTATCTGGACCACGTGGATAAAGTGGGCCTGGGAGACCAGGAAGAAACTGAGTCAGGGACGGGCCCTAGTGGGCCTCTGGGGTCCCAGCTCGCAGCTCCCTTCACCGAGTCACCTGCTCCTTACTCATTGCTGAGGCGTTTGTCTGGACCTGGCCTGGGACTGGTTTCAAAGGGCAAGGTAAATGAGGACCCCAGGCCCCTGGCTTCTCAAATGAGAACAGGCCCAGCTAGACGCCATTACAGTGAGGGAGCAGGAAGCCAAGTCATCCCTAAGAGGACGTCACTGCCCGAGGGAGGGCACTGTGCTCTGACCCCAGGGCTGAGGCCTCCCGTTGACCCTGCCCAGCCCAGCTTGCCCCTTTAAGAGATCTGGCCCCCTTAAGAAGAGAGCTGGTGGGGGCAAGGCAATTTCCCACTGTGCCCCTCGGGCTCCAAGACTCCTGAGTCTCATGCCAAGGCTGAGCTGGGGATAGGGAGCCCTCCTGCTCCCCACTTGACCTCCAGGCCGTCCCCTCTACCCCCGGCTGCAGCCCCAGGCCCCCTGTGCCTTGATCCCAGCCCGTCAGCGGCCCCAGCCATCCCCTCCGCTCTTGACCCCGTTCCCTGGCTGGGACTCCTGGCTGGGCTGCCGCAGCTCGGCCCTTCCCATTCCGTGTTTGGCAGAAGGGTGTCTGTTCTCAAGCCGGGGCCCAAGGGGCCAGCCGGGGCCAGTGATAGAGGGGGAGGTGGAGGGCAGGGTTGTCTAGAGGGAACCCCCTTTCCGGAGGAGCTGGCTCCACACACCGCAGGGCTGGAGGGCTAAAGCAGGCAGAAGGGAGACCAGCCCACACGCGTGGGCTGGAGAGCATCTATCTCCATGGAAGACCAAAGAGAGTGCTTAAGCTTCTGGAAGAACTGATCGAGCAAGGAGAGTCCAAACCCGTGCAAGAAGAGAAAGCATCCATCTGCCTGGGCAAGCTTGGCCTTCAGTCACAGGAAAGCGTGACGCCAGGAGCCGGGTGAGCCCTGCTCCGGGCCTGGGACTCTGTAGCCCACGCCTGCACCTGTCCCCCTTCCCACCTCAAGCTCTCACCCAACTAGGGGCACACGTTAGACCCTGGCTTTGGGGTCTGACAAATGCTGGGTTCAAGTCCTGTCTCCACCACTTCCCCCTGCATGATCTGGGACAAGGCATGTCACTTCTGTGGCCTTGGTTTCCCCTCCTGCAGAATGGTGATGATCATATCCAGGGTGTGTGTGCTAAGTCACTTTAGTCGTGTCTGACTCTTTGCGACCCTATGGACCATAGCCCGCCAGGATCTTCTGTCCATGGGATTCTCCAGGCAAGAATACTGGAGCAGGTTGCCATTTCCTTCTCCAGGGGATCTTCCCGACCCAGGGATTCAAACCTGTGTCTCTTACATCTCCAGTACTGGCAGGTGGATTCTTTACCACCAGCACCACCTGGGAAGGCCCACCCAGCATACGGCCTACTATAATAAACGCCTGGCATAGAGAGTGTGCTAAGTCAATTTGCATCCCTCCCCATGGGTCTGCCTGCCCCACACACCCACCCAGGTCTCATCCATCCCTGTGGAGCCCCAGGCAGGATTCCCAGCCCACGACTCAGTCAGCCCTGCCACCTTCCTGCCTATGTGGGGCGGACGTTCAGCAGGGATGCCCAGAGCTACGTGGCAGCCTCTTGCAGGGAGAACTGTGGCCCCTCAGTGCAGAAGATGAGCACCCAGCCAGCTGACATCACTGGAATCAAAGTGAGATGGAGATGGCAGAGGGGGATGACTCTCCCCTGAGCTGAGTCACACGGTCCCAGGTCAAATCTCTGCAAGCTGCTCTTGATCCTTCTGAGCCTTGCTTTCCCATCTGGGAAGTGGAGTACATGGGAGGGTCCCCAGAGACTCCAGCATGGAGGTGGTTTGCGAGCCTGGGCCGAGCGAAGCCAAGGGTTGCAGATTCAGGGCTCAAGGCTGCTCTCGCCTTTGTTTGTTTTATTGAGTAAAAGAAAATACTTTGAACATTTTATGGGGAGGGGCCAGAGAGAGGCTTCATCCAAAACAAACAGCCTCCAAGGAGGATCTTGCCAAGAAAACCCAAGGGCGGGGACCAGGAGGGTTCTCCTCTGAGCCTGGCCAGGGATGGGAGCCTAAGAGGGCATCAGAGCCCGGAGAGAAGACGGAGGGCGGTGCGAGGGGAAGGGACTCCTCGGCCAGCTGGGTCCTCCCTGGACACTGAACAGTGGCAGCCGCCTTCCCTGGCCACCGAGGCTTCCTTTCCTCTAACTGCTGCCTCTTTCCCTGGGGGTCACGCCAGAAGCCCCTAGCTCCCCACTCACTCCCACCGGGGCAAGTTCATTCAGCCCCTGGTGATCTCACTGACTCATTCATTCAGTAGCACAGGCAGCCATTTTCCGTTCATTCATTCATTCGTTTTTTCTCACTCATTCATTCATCCATCCTCACTGATTCATTCATTCACTGATATACTCGCTTGAAGGTGAAGAGTCACAGACGCTGCCTCGAGGCATTCTGGGGTTAGGACAGGACACGCTCCCCATAGGCAGTCGCTGAGAGCCCACATAAGGCTGTCGGAGGCCGATGGGTCAGCTGCGAGAACCTCATAGGTAAGAGGGGGATCTGCAAAGGCGAGTACCTCACAGACAAGAGGGAGGTCTGCAAAGGCGAGTAGAGGGCACCAGGTGGTAAAAGGAAAGGCAAATGGCAGAGGTGAGCAAGAGCATGGTGCATCAGACACGGGAGGGGGACCAGGAAAGGGACCGAGCTCAGCACACACAGCACCGGCTGCCTCTGGCCCCGCAGCCCCCAGGGCAGCCGGGGCCGCACCCCTGGGAGCCAGGCTCCCCTGGAACTCCTCAGCCTTCCACGCGGGCCTTCTCTCTCCAGCCGATCCAGGCCGGGCCTGCAGCCGGGGCCCCTCCCGTTCAGCCCGGGGAAACCCGGGCGTGCCCCTCCCCCGCCCCGCCCTCAGGAAACCCCCGCGCTTCCTGCCGTCTGGGTCTCAGAGAGCTAAAAACCTTTCGCTGGGCTCCCATCCTCGGAGGCCGCAGGTCTTGAAATTCAAGCTCAGAGACTGCCAAGGCAACTCGAAAACTGCTGAGTATTTTTCTGAAGGAGGAGGAGAAAGAAGTTAAAAGGAGAAGGACGAAGGGCCTGGAAAAGGGAGGAAGCTGGCGGCGGGTCTCCACGGCTCCTCCGGGGAAAACCCATGCCTGTCTCACAACAAAGGACGCCCCGAGGTGCAACCCCGCTCCTCCAGGGGCGCCCTGGTCCCAGACCACATCTCCACCCTGAGGGGGTCCTTCATCCAAGGGCATGATTCTCTCCAGGGAGGTCACTTAGGCCCTTTGCCTGAAGACGTTACAACCCCCCAGGTCACCACTCCTGCTGGGGACACTGGCTGCCACCCAAGGCTTCAGGAGAAAAGCCCAAGATGACAAGCAAGCTCCCCACTTACTCCTCAAAGCATAGCAGAAAGAGGAATCTCTGCATGCAAGGACCATTTCTGCCCCTCACTTGGGTCGGGCAAGCCACCTTTCTGAATTTCAGTGTCATTGGAGGTAATAGCTATGATAATATTTACGGCCTGCTTACTACTTGCCAGGCTCTGGCTAAACACATGCCCACATTTAATCCTCATGACAATTCTGTGAAGTACGAAAATCATCACCACTTTACAGATTAGGAAGCTAAGAGGCTAAGTATCGCCCAAGGTGATCCAAGCAACAGAAGAGGATTCCAACCCAGCCGCTGCGACTCTGGATTCTACAGACTAGACTTATGCTTCATGCAGTCATCGGACAAACAAATCTGGAAACTCTTCTTGTCCTGGGCACTGTGGATGGAGAGGAAAATCTTGTATCTGCTCTCAAGGAGCTTCCAACCCATTCAGTGAGACAGATAAGCAATCAGTTATAAGGTAGCATGACTTGTCACAACAGATGAGTTACAGGACGCTGGGTAAGTTAGTCAGGACATTCAATGCAAGCTGCTTTAACAAACAACCCCCACATCTCAGTGTCTTTTAAAAAGACATCACATGTTGCAATGCATTGGCAGGGGCTTCTGCTCTGTGTAATTATTAGGAGAGGCAGGCCTCCTTGGAGCCTTCTACTGGAATCCTCTACTGGATATCAGCCAATAAGCAGGAGAGAGGCGTTGTGGAGGACTGCATGGAACATTTTATGACCTGGCCCAGAATTCATGTACCTGGCTTGTCCTTGTTCCATCGGCTAGAACTAGTCACACTGCCCCACTTAACTGCACGAGAGGCTGGGAAGTGAGGAGCCAGGATTGATGTATATCTAGCAGGTCTCTGCCACCGGGGAGACAAAGGAGAACATCACCCCACGCAGCTGAGCAGAGAAGCTTCCTAGAGAAAATGAGGACCGAACTGGTCCAGCAATGAAGTGGGCAGTGGGAGGGCATTCCAGGCAGAGAGAACTATGTAAGATCATCTCTCAAAAATGCTTTGCAATGAATTCTATAAATCTCAGTTATGATGATTGAGTAATTTCCTAAGAAATGGAGGGAAGGAAGGTATCTGAGGTCAGGTTGCCCAGAGCAGACTTTGAGCTGAGTATTTGAAGACAAGTGATTTATTAAAGCACTACTTTCAGTCAGAGAGCTGGAGAAGGACAACAGGGAAGGGAAGGGAAGGAAGCCAAGCAAGGGTGCAAGCTGGTGCAATGGTAAGGCTGAGGCTTCAGCTTGACCCCGCAGTGAGACTGTGGGTGGACATCACCCCTCTGAGTTTGCACAGATTCTGGACATGGGCACTGGGCTTTCAGATTGCAATATCAGCCAGTCACTGGGCAAAAGGCAGAGTGGAAGGAGAATGGAAGTTCTCAGGCATGACCCTCCCTTGGCACCTCTGTGGAGCTTCTCCAGTCCGGGCAGCCCTCCAGAGAGAGTGCAGACATAGGCCAATAGGCCCAAGGAACACGACACCAGGAGAGATGGGGGAGCCAGGCAGAGCGCCAGCACTGGGTGCACAGACAGAGTGCCCCCCAGGAGGAGCCAGACCAGGAGGGGTGCTGGGCCTGGCAAAGCCCCCAAAGGACTACAAATCACACCCTTAGGGCCTCTCCAGCTGGAAGAAGGTGGAATTGGTGAAAGAGCAATGGACACAGAACCTGAGCTCTAATCCTGACCCTGCCACTGGGGGCGTGTGTGGTAACTCTCAGAGGTCAGCACTCTTGACTGTAAGATAAGAAGGACAATATTAAAAAGAAAAAATCCAATCAAAAAGTAGGCAGAAGACATTTCTCCATAAAAGACATAGATAATGGCCAATCAGCACATGAAAAAATTCTCAACATGGCTAATTATTAAAGAAATGCAACTCAAAACCACAATAAGGTATCATGTCACACAATGGTCAGAATGGCCCATCATCACAAAGTCTACAAACAAAGAAAGGATGTGGATTCCCACCTACATTATTGGTGATTGGTGCAGCCACTATGGAAAATAGCATGAAGGGCCCTTAAAAAACTAAAAACAGATCTACCATATGATCCTACAATCCAAATTCTGGGCATTTATCTGGAGAAAAGCTCTAATTTGAAAATAGACACACACCTTAATGTTCATAGCAACACTCTTTACAATGACTAAGAAACAACCCAAGTGCCCATCAACAGAAGGGTGACCTGAGAAGATGTGGGATGCAATATTACTCAGTCCAAAATGGAACAGACTAGTGCCACCTGCAGCAACAGAGATGGACCTAGAGAGTATCATATTCAGTGAAGCAAGGCAGACAAGTGTTAGATGGCAAATAAATCGATCTAAACAATACAAATCACGCTACTTATAAAACAAAGGGCTCACCACCACAGATACAAACTACTATACATAAAATAGATAAGCACGAGGATTTTCTGGATAATACGGGGAACAATATTCCGTATCTTGTAATAACCTGTAATGGAAATAATCTAAAAAAAAAAAAAAACTGAATTGCTTTGCTGTACACCTGAAATAAACACAACATTGTAGATCAACTATACGCTAGTAAAATATAAAATAAAAAAGAATGATAACATTAACTTGGAAGGCTGTGCTGGAAGTTAGAGGTGGGGCCAGGAATATACAGTAGGTGCTCAATAAATGGTGACCATCCTTACTGCTTTGCTCCTTGACTCCACGTCCCTGAGTCTCAGGTGTTCTCTAGCAGCATTACATGCATCGACTGTGAGGGAAATATTTAGTCTGTGTCCCAGCACATGATATGATTCTCACCTGCTTCTCAGTCATGAAGGTGCCAGGAGGATGAAGAAAGAGAGGGGTGAACTTCACCTGGAGCCTGGAGGTCTGCCCTACAGAAATGACTCCCCACCTGGAAGAACTCTCATCCCTCGCTGTCAGAATTGGGAGGCACCTGACAGGGTCATTGAACCAGATGGGGAAACTGAGGCACAGGGAAAGGGATTTTCCCAAGGTCCCCCAGTCTCCAAAACAGGACTGGCAGATAGGTGTCACCGCCTGACTCTGGTCAGTTGGTTGTGGGCACAATAAGATTCCTGGGGTTTATCTAGCTAGGCTCGGTGAGAAAGAATGCCATGCTCAATTAGTCCTGTCTGCCTTGGGTTGAGAAAATACATAGGAGGTATTTACATTACTGCAGAAGAAGATTAAAAAAATGCATTGGCCCTGCTCACCAACCTCTACCTTCTCCCTTCAGGGCTTAACAACACTTTTATTCATAGAAGATGGTTCCAAAATAAGTCAAAAGGCCTTAAGGGCAAAAAACCCTAGTGTCTCAAATTGGGAACTCACTAAAAGCCAGGACATGGCGATGGTAACTCTTGACCATCACTCAGGCACAATAACCTTGGAATCCAGTGACTCAAGTGTCCTGAATTCTAGTGGACATTTCCTGTTCCTATTTCCCCTTCCTTACAGTGTCTCAGTTTTCTCTTGCAGAATCGCCTGTTCCCCACTGTACACAGTCTATTGTGTCTCTTCTACCCAACTCCATCTAAGCCTGGAGTCTGAATTTTACACAGAGAAACAAAGCGATTGGATACGATAGAGGCTTGTCCCCTTCAGTGGTGGCTTGTTGATCAGCTATTCAGGCTCAGAATAGAGAGGCACCCCCATCACAGATCACTGCTACAGTCTGTGTCTCTTGCTAGTCAGTAAATTCCTAAAGGACAAGGACCCTGTCTTTTTCACTGGTGTATTTCCAAAGTCTAGCACAATCTCTGACATAGTTATTTTTGATCTGATCTGTGGCATTCGGTGATTTTTGTTGTTTTTGAATGAATGAATGAATGTACAGGTACAAGAAAACATGCAAGTTCTGAATCAGCGGACAAGATTTTAAAGCTAGCCCTGCTTCTCACTAACCATGTGAGCTTGGGTGAGCCTGATACTTCTCTGAACCTCAGTTCTCTCATCTGTAAATTGGATACATATGGTAAACAATCTGCCTGCAATGGAGGAGACCCAGGTTCAGTCCCCATGTTGGGAAGATCCCCTGGAGAAGGGAATGGTTACCCACTCCAGTATTCTTGCTTGTAAAATCTCATGGACAGAGGAGCCTGACAGGCTACAATTCAAGGGGTTGCAAAGGGTCGGACATGACTGAGTGATTAACACTTTCTTTCACTTACACATACCTCCCAGGATTGTGGGCATGTTTAAATGAAACAATGGACGTGAAAATGCTTTACAAACTCTAAGTGATGTGCAGAGGGTAATTACACCAAGGGAGAGAAGAGACTGATAATAGCCCTGGCTAATACAAAGTCCACCTAGCAAATAATTAGAATCAGGATGAAGCAGGCATTGTCCTGTCCAAAAATAGCTTGTAATTCAATGTCTGTGTCAAGTAGAAAGTTACGGAAATTTTGATTCAAATATAAGGAGAATCTGTTGACAAAAAAACTAAGAGCGGAATTCCCCGTTGGTTCAGTGGTTGGGAATCAGCACTTTCCCTGTCTGGCCTGAGTTCAGTCCCTGGTGTTGGAACTAAGATCCTGCAAACTGCATGGCATGGCCTAAACAAAACAAAACAAAACCAAAACTGGGAAATGTTTGGCACTGGCTTCAGGTAAGGTTCAATCCAAGGTTTAAATGATGTCATGAAAGATTTAGTTGCTAAATACCAATCAGAGGCCCGGTTACTGAGCACATGGTAAGAACATGTGCTCGGAATATTTTTTGTCAAAAAATGGTTAACAAATTTGCCCTTAATCTGACATACAGAACAAATATAAACTTTGATGATTCAGGAGTCTTGGTCTGTGGTTGCATACAGAAGAAATTAACTTAGGCCAAAAAAAGCTTACTGGAAGAACTTTAGGGAGGCTGGAGAATAAGGCTTGAAAATAGTCAGGAGTCAGTGATTGGCAGGGCCAGGTCAGGAAAGGCCTTGTAAGCCATCACAAAGAATCCCAAGGTCAATGAGAAGCGTGGAGGAATGGGAACAGAGGAGTGATGTGCTATGTACATCCTAGAAACTCCCTCCAGCTGCAGCCTGCAGGAAATTCGATGGAAGCAAGAGACAGGGAAAAAAAGGAAGCAGAGACAGGGCTGTTGCTGTGGTCCAAACGAGAGGCGACGGAGGCCCAGATGGAGCAGTGGCCAGACAGCTGAAGCCCAGGGGCCTGAGAAGGGGTGACAGAGGGGAGTGAACGGGACGTGGGGGCAGACTGGATACAGCAGAAGAGTCGGGAATTATCCGCAAGTCCTGAGCCTGACAGCTGGCACTCGCTGAAATGGGCGACATGGAGAAAGGACATCTTCCCCCACCGTGCCTTGAGTGGGGGTGGTATGCCTGGTGCCCTTTGTCCTGCAGAAGGCTTAGCGCAGGCAGCCTGCCCAGAGAACTGGCCAGAGAGGGGTGGGCTAGCAGAGGGTGCCCAGTTTGGTATCGGACATCAGGGTAATTCCAGACTCCTTTTGGGTACAGAGATGGGTCTCCAGAGCCAAGTTCTGGGATGCTCTCTGCCTCTGGCTTTCCGCCACGGGCATCATCTGCAGAGAATATTCAAAGATGTAAACATGGTGATTTCATCAAGGTCCGCGTGTCAGGGGACACATGTGCAGGCGATGGCAGCCCATCAAACCGTGGAAATTCTGACCCGGGAGGTTCAGACACAACAATGTGGAGGCTTCCCTCCCCCGCATCCCCTCTGGCCTGTGCCCAGTTCTCAAACGTGGTTAATTAATGTAATGAATTATGACAAACGTGTATGGCGCCTCTGATTTGCTGACAGCTGATACAAACAGAGGCTGTGGCCAAGAATCCCAATGCGTACATTATACACACACACACACACACACACACCACAACTCCACCAAAAATAGCTTGTAACTGGGTTTGTAATTTGGTGACTTTTCCATCTGTACTGGAACATGGCAAGAAGTGACTGCTGCTGCTAGGGATAAAGGGAAGAGTTGGAAATATGTTGCTCCCAATTTTTTGGTTTTTCTTATAAAGCCTTTTTTTTCTTAACCACTGTTGCTCCCTAGGACATACACTCATTGGTTACCTTTAGTCAACCCTGTATTCCATGAGGGAAGGACTCACATTCACTGAGGACCTACTCTGTGCCAAGAGCTTTATATACTAACTCTGAACTCTTGGTTGGAAGCAACAGAACTCCAACTGAATCGAGTTAAAACAAAAAGGGGGGAGGATATGGAAAGGATCTCGAAATATCTCATTGTTATTACTGTTGCTGTTTAGTCACTAAGTCATGCCTGACTCTTTTGTGACCCCATGGACTGTAACCCGCCAAGCTCCTCTGTCCATGGGATTTCCCAGGCAAGAATACTGGACTGGGTTGCCATTTCCTTCTCCAGGGGATCTTCATGACTGAGGGATCAAATTCATGTCTCCTGCACTGGCAGGCTGGTTCTTTACCCCTGAACCACCAGGGAAGCCTGAAATATCTCACACAAACAAAACCGAACATTCAGACCATAAGGAGAGCAGAGAAGGAGCTGAAGCCTGTGACTCAAATCCCAGCAGAGAAAGAAAAGCAGTCTCTCTCTTTCCCCCACTCTCCCTCCCCCTCTCTCTCATCTCTGTCTCTCTCTGTGTTATAGTAAATCTCATTTTTCATGGATTCCGTGTTTGAAAATTTGTTTACTTGTTAAATTTATTTGCAACACAGATCAATATTTGTAGCATTTTCATAGTCATTTGCGGACAAGCACAGGGTGAAAAATTTGAGTCATGTGTTCCCAGCTAAGGTCAAGCTAGATGACATTCTGCCTTCTGGTCTCAGCTCTCATATTATGAAAAATCGTCCTTCTTTTAAGTCTATTTAAATGCCATATTTTTTCTCATTTTAGTGATTTTTGTTGATGATTTCACTGTTGAAAATGACTCCAAGCACAGTGCTGAAGTGCTCTCTAGGGATCCTCAGTGCAAGAACACTGTGATGTGCCTTATGGAGAAAACATGTGTGTTAGATAAGTTTCCTTCAGAAGTGAGTTTAGCGCTGCTGGCTGTGAGCTTAATGTTAGTGAATCAACAATGTACGTTAAGTAAATTGTCTTTAAACAGGAACACAAGTAAAACAAGGTCCAGATCACCTTATCTGTCTCCTAAGAAACCTGTATACAGGACAAGAAGCAACAGTTAGAACCTTACATGGAACAATGGACCAGTTCCAAATTGGGAAAGGGGTACATCGAGGCTGTATATTGTCACCCTGCTTATTTAACTTACATGCAAAATATATCATGCGAAGTACTGGGGTGGTGAATCACAAGCTGGAATCAAGATTGTTGGGAGAAATGTCAACAACTTCAGCTACAGAGATGATACCACCCTAAAGGTAGAAAGTGAAGAGGAACTAAAGAGTCTCTTGATGAAGGTGAAAGAGGAGAGTGAAATAGTTGGCTTAAAACTCAACATTCAAAAAACTAAGATCATGGCATCCGGGTCCATCACTTTCATAGCAAATAGATGAGGAAAAAGTGGAAACAGTGACAAATTTTACATCCTTGGGCTCCAAACACTGCAGATGGTGACTGCAGCCATGAAATTAGAAGACACTTGCTCCTTGGAATGAAAGCTATGACAAACCTAGACAGCATATTAAAAAGCACAGACATCACTTTGCCAACAAAAGTCCATATAGTCAAAGCTATGATTTTTCCAGTAGTCATGTACGGATGTGAGAATTGGACCGTAAAGAAGGCTGAGTGTGAAGAACTGATGCTTTTGAACCATGGTGCTGGAGAAGACTCTTGAGAGTCCCTTGGACTGCAAAGAGATTCAACTAGTCCATCCTAAAGGAAATCAGTCCTGACTATTCATTGGAGGGACTGATGCTGAAGCTGAATCTCTAATACTTTGGCCACCTGATGTGAAGAGATGACTCATTGGAAAAGACCCTGATGCTGGAAAACGTTGAGGGCAGGAGGAGAAGGGGACGATAGAGGATGAGATGGTTGGCTGACATTACTGACTTAATGGACATGAATTTGATCAAACTCCAGGAGATGGTGACGGATAGCAAAGCCTGCATGCCTCGGTTCATGGGGTCTCAAAGAGCTGAGCATGACTGAGTGACTGACCACCACTGTGTTGCTCAGTTGATGAAAATGTGACCAGGGGCTCACAGGAACCTAAACCTGTATTTCCCCTAGGAGCAATAGTTGGATATTTACTAGTTCAGTTTGTGGTCACTTATAGAACATAAATACCATGAACAATAAGAATGAACTGTATCTCCTATTTCTCCTTCTCTTTGCCTGCCTGCCTCACTCCAGGTCAGGGTCCTTGGCAGGGCAAAGAAGAGCCAACAGTTCTCAAGTCACATGCCTCATAACTTCCGCCACTATAGAGAGGCTTTTCATGCTTTGACAAATTCTCAGAGAAGATACTGGACTGATTGAATATGGTACGAATAGGGATAGTCATATATGTACATGACATGTACACGAATAGGGATAGTCATATACATACATGGCATCTCCCAGATGCCATAAATTACAGAAACAGAAGTTCCTGAAAGAATAAAAATCTATTCTGTACATAAATTACAGAAACAGAAGTTCCTGAAAGAATAAAAATCTATTCTCAAATGACTGGGGGGAAAAAACTGAGCAGATTAACATACACACATGCACACACACACATATAGGTTTTATCACTGCACAAGTTTTATCAGATGCACATACCACCTATAACATTACCAACTAGATTTCCTTAAATGAACTCTTTTTCCCTGTGCTTAGATACATTTGAAAGGGAAATGTAAATTTCTGCCATGTATAGAATTTGATCATTAAAATAAACTCATAGCTGTTCAGATAAAAAGCAAATATTAGCCCACAAATCATCTAAAACTAACCACATGTTTAGAAACAAGTTTACCCTTTTGTCTCTATCCCTAGACTAGATACCTGTTTCAGAGGGAACCATTCAGCCCAGCACAAGGTCTGGAGCAGAGTGAATACTCAGTAAACTTTATATATAGGGTAAGATTACAGCTACCTGCATTTCACTCCTATGTTCCTTTGGAGAGACGACTAGCTGAAGAAGAGGAAGGAAGCATGGAGGAACAGAGGGAGGCAGACAGAGGGAAACGTGCTGCTGCCTAACCTGGCTAAACCCTATCTGACTTTACCTCTCAGAACGGGGCCTTCCGTGTACATTTCCTATTTTCTCAGTATCTTTGTCTGGGCAGTTTCACCTTCCCGAAATGCTCTTTTCTTTCTCATGACTTGTTCTTCAAATTCTACCTTCTTTTCTGTATTATTAGTTGGGAAACTTTCAGCAACACATAACAGAAAACCCAACTGAAAGAGACTTATATGTAAGAAAATTTTGTTATCTCTGACAGTGAGAATCTCAAGGCAGAAAGGCCTCATGTTGCTTTATTTAGGCGCTTAACTGGCATCTAGGACCCAGGTTCCTTCCTTCTTTGTTCTATTGCCCTCAGTATAACAACTGGTTCTCCTCATGGTTCCAAAAAGGCTACAATTGCTCCAGTCACCACATCCTCACCAAAATCTAGACCCAGAGAGGGGATTATGATTTCCCTGTGTCTGTTTTTAAGGTTAAGAAACTTCCATAGAAACGTGTCCAACCACCACCACCACCACCACCACAGGCTTTCCCTCATAGCTCACTGGTCAGAATAGAATCATATACCCCTGTCTTAAGCCAGTCACTGACTAGGGGAATATGATTAGTATGGCAAGCATTGATGAATCAAGACTCACCCCACTGAGGATAAGACTGGCATAAAACTTCTGTGAAGTACATGACCCCATAGGCAAGTAGGGAACCCAAACCAAATCTGTGTTCTGTAATGAGAGATCTGCCACATTCTATTAAATAACTACCCTCAAATCCCTTGGATAAAATCCCTCTTTGTTCCATGGAAGCCTCGTGTCTAATGATTCAGATGTCTCCAGTCTCATCTCCTTTCTCAACTCTTCTGCACAAGTTCCCCTCCACATCATCTATCTTCCTTGTCTAGACTTGCTGAACTAATTTAAAGTTATCATACCACAGTATAATTTATAATTTATCTGTTCATGTGTCTGTCTTTGTTCAGGCTGTCAGATCCATCTGGGGTGGCCCAGAACTGGACTGAGGTCTAAGGGCCTGGCCTGTCTACTGCCTAAATCTAAGTGTGAATGCTAGTTACATTGAATTTACTCAATTGAATTGTGAGGGGCAAAGGGGAGGAGCAGGGGAGAGAAGCAAGAAAGCAGGAGGAAAGAGGACAAAGCCATCAGTGAAATACAGGCTCTGGTTGCAGACAAAACATAGGCTGCCTAGAAGAGCCAATTCACTAACTGGGATGGAGCTTCTCTTGTGGGAAATAGTCATTTGTTGGCTTAAATAAGCCCCTTAGCCTCAATTACATGTAATGGAATACAAAGGTATTGAGGAAGTGAGGAAGGAGGCAGAAGTTCAAACCTACCACCACTTCACTTGCAGGCACTAATTGCCCCAAGGCTTAGGTCAAAGGTTATGGCAGGATTAGAACTGACAGTGAAAACAAAAGCCAGGCCTTGACTCCTTGAATTAGCTAATTTGCCCCTCTCTGCTGCCCAATTGCCCTGGCTTCTGATCTACGTGCTCTCTTGGCTGGCAAGTCCCTCTGCCCAACAAAGCCGCTGTTTGCAACCCTCTCTGGCTAACCTGAATCTTCATCACATTCAGGACCTGTCCCAAACTGCCTGGAGGTACTGAAAGCAAGTGTTAGAAATCACTGGGGGTTGTGAGGAAGCAATTTGGAGGAACTGATTTCTGTCCTTACAATAATCACTGAGCTGGATGAACACTCATAAGTCCCAGGCACTGTACTACGAACTTTAAAATGTACGAGATAACCCTGGGACACCTTGCCATACCCAGAAGCAAAGCAGCGATCAGAACAGTAGGGCAGTGACAGAAGGACGCAGGAGTCACCCCAAGGAGCCCTCACTGGCCAGAGATGAAGGGATCTGCCCTTCACAAGGACTGATCAAGACATTCAGTTTCTTGGGACTTCCCTGGCGGTGCAGTGGCTAAGACTCCAGGCTGCCAACGCAGGGGTCCAGGTTCGATCCCCGGTCAGGAAACTAGATCCCACAGGCTGCAACTGAGTTCACATGTTGCAACTAAGACACAGCACAGCCAAATAATAAATATTTTTTAAAAAACAAGGAAAGAAAGACATTAAGTTTCTTAAAATTCTCACAGCGGTACTAAAAAAATGGTCATTTTTGGAGAATGCTAGTTAATGAAGTAGTCTGAAAGCTGGTAAATAAAGAATCAGGTACTTGTCTTTCCTGTGTGAATCTCTTGGAGTAACTGAATAGCTGATCCCAGTCAATCACTGCAGAAGAAATGGTAGCATCAGAAAAATAACCATTTTGCCACTTTCCTGAAAAAATGGATCTGGGCCAAGGTTTTCCAATCTCAGCACAACTGACACTTTGTCCAGATAATTCTTCATTGTGGGGTCTATTCTGTACACTGTATGATGTTTAGCAACATCCTTGGTCTCTACCCACTGGATGCCCATAGCTGCTACCCAATTGTGACAACCCAAAGTGTCCCCACACACTTGTCCTGAAGTCACCCTGGTTGGGAACCCCTGATGCAGGGAATGATCCTNCATACTCCAAGGCCAAATTTGCTTGTTACTCCAGGTGTTTCTTGACTTCCTACTTTTGCATTCCAGTCCCGTAAAATGAAAAGGACATCTTTTTTGGGTGTTAGTTCTAAAAGGAAGTTGGTGGAAGGGAAAAAAGTTTCTATGTTAAGTACAAGCACAGCATTAGAAGCTCCTGTAAAGAGTTTTTGAAACATAAAGGATGACCAGTTAATTCTGAGGAAGCACAGAATAGAAGCCTAGAGAAGAGACAGTATGTGGAATGAGCCTTAAACTTGGGTGGGAGTTCCCCAGTCAGTGAAAGGGAATGGAATCAAGGGAAGAGGAGGGGTGAGGCCGCATAGGCAGAGAGTAAGAACAGACAAAAAAGAGAAGAGACATGGTTTTCTGTTTTGCTTGTAACAACATATGCCTGTGACTCTCAGTCCCCCAGGCCAAATCCAGCCCCCACCTGGTGTTGTAAATAACGTGGATGGGAACAAAGCCACCCCAATTTGTTTGTACTGTGATGACAGAGTTGCATATTTGCATCAGAGACCTTCTGGTGTGCAAAGCCTGAAATGTTTACTATCTGGTCCTTTACAGAATAGTTTCCCCACCTCTTTTCCAGGACAGTATTTCTCCAACTTTAATGTGCATATAAATCACTTGGGTTGTTTTTTGTTGTTCAGTTGCTGAGTCGTGTCCAGCTCCACAATGCCGGGGACTGCGGCATGCCAGGATTCCNAATAGTTTCCCCACCTCTTTTCCAGGACAGTATTTCTCCAACTTTAATGTGCATATAAATCACTTGGGTTGTTTTTTGTTGTTCAGTTGCTGAGTCGTGTCCAGCTCCACAATGCCGGGGACTGCGGCATGCCAGGATTCCCTGTCTGTCCTTCACTCTCTCCCGGAGTTTGTGCAAATTCATGTCCATTGAGTCAGTAATGCTATCTAAACATCTCATCCTCTGCCACCCTCTTCTCCTTTTGCCTTCTGTCTTTCCCAGCATCAGGGTCTTTTCCAATGAGAGAAGCCCAAATCACTTGGCAATCTTGTGTAAATGCAGATTCTGATTCAATAGCGCTAAGTGAACCTAAAACTCTGAATTTCTAAGAAGCTTCCAGGTGATGCCAACATTGCTAGACAATTGGAGACACTCTGAGTAGCAAAGGTCTAGAGAGACTCGGGATTCTCAGGGTTTGTTCTTCTGGAAGGACAGTCCATCAGAAAGCATCTGAGAGTTGAGGCTGTGGACAGAGCTGGCTTCATTTCTGGTTACAACTTGACTCACTGCAGTTCACTGAGATGCAAAGCTCTGTTTCAGTAACTACAGTTTAAACTGTTAGAAGAAGAGTTTTAGAAAGAAATGGTCATTAATCATGTCTTTCTTCATGCTGAAGCAACACTGGAGTACCCTGTGCCTTCATCCATTGTTTCCACTTCTATTCCTTTTTGGCTAAAGATCTCATTTGTGGATCACATAAGCCCCCATCCCTCAGATGCACTTCATCCCCACTGGACCACTCATCTACATCCCTCTCTTAGCTGCAATAGTATGGTGNCGATCCCCGGTCAGGAAACTAGATCCCACAGGCTGCAACTGAGTTCACATGTTGCAACTAAGACACAGCACAGCCAAATAATAAATATTTTTTAAAAAACAAGGAAAGAAAGACATTAAGTTTCTTAAAATTCTCACAGCGGTACTAAAAAAATGGTCATTTTTGGAGAATGCTAGTTAATGAAGTAGTCTGAAAGCTGGTAAATAAAGAATCAGGTACTTGTCTTTCCTGTGTGAATCTCTTGGAGTAACTGAATAGCTGATCCCAGTCAATCACTGCAGAAGAAATGGTAGCATCAGAAAAATAACCATTTTGCCACTTTCCTGAAAAAATGGATCTGGGCCAAGGTTTTCCAATCTCAGCACAACTGACACTTTGTCCAGATAATTCTTCATTGTGGGGTCTATTCTGTACACTGTATGATGTTTAGCAACATCCTTGGTCTCTACCCACTGGATGCCCATAGCTGCTACCCAATTGTGACAACCCAAAGTGTCCCCACACACTTGTCCTGAAGTCACCCTGGTTGGGAACCCCTGATGCAGGGAATGATCCTCACTGACTGCTTTCACAGGAGGAACAGAATCACGTGATTCTAAAGCAGCCTCCGGGGGTTCTTGAAGGCGTGGCACCCACCACCTTCATCCTTGTCCATCAGCCCAGGGCCCAACCTCCCCAGCAAAACAGAAACCGGAGGAGAGTCCTGGAGTAACATCCCCTCCCCCATTTTTTCCAATCAAGTTGAAATAATGAATCCTCCCTGGGGACCCTCTCTGTGTTTTCCTGGAGGCTATGCTCTCTTAGCCAGGTCTTTGCACATGCTGCTTCTTCTACCTAGAAGGTTCCACCCCTCTCATCCCCTTCTATTCTTGCCCCAGCTTCCTCCTTTTTTCAGCTCTCAGCTTCCAGGATTCCTCCTCCAGGAAGTGCTCGCTGACTCCCTCTTTGTACTGTCCTCGCCTATTGTGTCCTAACCACAACGTATCATCACTGTTAACTGTCTCCTCAATAAGACTGGGGGCAGAGATCACAGTTCTTATCTCCAAGGAGCCCAGTATAGAGTAGGTACTCAGAAAATGTCACAAGCAGGAAGGAAGAAGCAGGGAAGGCAGGAGGGAGGCATGGCCTTGTGCTAGCTTAGTGTTGGTGTACTCTTGGCAGAGTGTTGGAGTGTGACTGTTCCTGTGTGTGCAGAGCAGGGTGTGTGTGAACTTGGAGGTACGCGCACAGTGCAAGAGTGCTGTGCAAAAATGGGGGCTGTGGGGATTTCCCTGGTGATCCAGTGGTTAAGAATCTGCCTGCCAATGCAGGGGACACCAGCTCAGCCCCCGGTCAGGGATCCAAGGTTCCACATGCCACGGACAACTAAGTCCACACACCGCAGCTACAGAGCTCTTGCGCCACAACCAAAGATCCTGCAGGATGCAACTGAGACCCAAGGCAGCCAAGCAAAGAAACCTTTTATATATGTACATATATATGCATACACATACACACACACATGTATATATACATATATACACACACACATATAGCTTCCCAGGTGGTGCTAGTGGTAAAGAACCCAAGTGCTGATGCAGGAGACACAAAAGTCACGGGTTCAATCCCTGGGTCAGGAAGAGCACGGCAACCCACTCCAGTTTCCTTGCCGGGAGAATCCCACTGACAGAGGAGCTTGGTGAGCTACAGTCAATAAGAGTTGCAAAGAGTCGGACACAACTGAAGTGCCTTAGTATGCATGCATATATGTGTGTGTACATATGAGTGGACGTTTTTTCTAATGGGGGCTATGAAAGCCATGGCCTTGACCGTCTCTCCCCGTCCCAGCTGCATCTCCCATCACTCTACCTCACACTCCCCAGTTTCGGCCAGGTCATATTCTGTATATCTTTATATCTTTTTGCTTCTCTCCGCTGTCATATTGATGTTCCTTTTGCCTGGACTGCCCTTCCCCACTTTCTCCTTGCATTTAAATCTCCATTTACTGTTTTAGAGTCCAGCTGTTCACCTCAACTGTGAGCTCCCCAAAGGTCGCCTGTTGAGGTCCCCCCGCCATGAGACCACACTGAGGCACCTCTGTGCTCCCAGCTGCAGAAGGCAGGCAGGCAGCCAGTGTCCTGGGGAGCGTTTTCAGAATGAGACTATACACCTATGCCTCAGTGTGGCAAGCACAGATGCACAAACTGAACTAGATCAGGGTCTTCACACTTTTTGCTCATGAATCCCCTTAAATAACTTTGAAAAGGTATCCTTTCAGTAAAAACCAGGTCTTACAAATTACATTCATCTAATTCTAATAAATACAAAGAATGAATAAATGAGTAGTGACAATGGACAGCAAATAGAAGATTTACACCCAAGTGAACAAGTGACAAATGATGGGTTTATGGTAGCCAGTCATCTTTATTCAAAAGTTAAATGAAAGTCTTAGTAAGTCTTAGTAAATGTTCAAAAAAGACAAAACACTAACTTTCCTCTGCTGCATTTTACTCAGATATGACCTGTAGGAAGCAATTTCGGAACATTTCTTCTTGAAACTGGCAAAACATCCCACAGAAACAGGAACCAAAGGAGAGGATGAGAAACATTCCTGGCTCCTTCTCATCTCAGAGAATGGTGAGGATGCAGCAGGACCCAGACTGGCATTTCAAAGAATGTTCTTTTCAAAGACTTGAATATTGCCATTCCAAGATGGTTTGATAGGTAAGTAGGTAGAGACAGATGGAGAGGTAAAGCACGGAATTTAGCTGTGAGTTTGTGTCCCTTAAGTCAAATAAATTACTCTCACCACCACTGATACATCTTTTGTTTTCATAAGACCATTGCTTAGTAGTGAAGGCATTACATATAATATGTGGGGAATAAAAGAAGCAAGGTAATTGAAGAAAATTGTCAATAGTCCCACCATGCCACAGTACCTGAATTCAGAATAATCCAATCTGGACCAAAAGAGGGTACACATTTTGCCCTTACAGAACAGATCAGTCTTAAGACAAGGGAAAGCCTGAGGCCTTAGATTCATGGCACCATGATTAAGGAGAGCTCCCCAGACTGATGGCATCCCTTCATTCCATGAGCTGGAACTTTCCACACCCCAGGCAATGCCTGCAATGCAGGGAGGGTGAGAGGTGCACCTCTCTAAAGTAAAGTTGAGGAGGGGCAGGAAGGGAGCCAGGGACCATGGGGAAGTTCTCCAGCAGATCAGTTTAAGAAAGAGCGTTTGGGAAAGTTGCATGTTGTGTGTGCTAAGCCGCTTCAGTCGTGTCCGACTCTGTGCGACCCTATGGACTGTTGCCTGCCAGACTCCTCTCTCCAAGGGTTTCTCCAGGCAAGCATACTGGAGCGGGTTGCCATTTCCTCCTCCAGGGGAGATCCCGACTCAGGGATCGAACCTTTGCTTCTGCATTGGTAAGTGGGTTGTTTACCACTAGCGCCACCTGGGAAAGTCGATTCCCGTAAGATTATTGCACCCATGGGCCTCTCAGAAAGCCTTCACGTAGCAGAGTTGTATGCATCCCCATTCTGAAGGCCCTGCATGGGTACACACGCCCTTACACAATAGGATAGGATGGGATGAAAGTGAAGGTAAGAGAAAGGTGCGGACCAGCGATTCTCTAACTGCAGCTCCCAGACCAGCAGCAGTGCCAGCTGGGAACTTGCCCGTTCTTGGGCCTACCCCACACCTCTCACAGCAGGACACAGGGTGTTCAGCAGGGTGAAGACCGGCTGAACAAGCCCTTCTGGGGACTCTGATGCACACCCAAGCAGAGAACACTGGAGCAGACCGTTCTTGCTTTTGTCCCTTTCTTATGATATTAATGATAACATTTCCATATTCCTTTGGGAAACCACCCCTCTGCTCCTTTCAGATGATACTGTTGATAGAACTGGTGGGCTTCCTCACCCCAGGTCCAAGGACTTGCCCATGACTAGAACTTGTCACTCAAATATTCTCTCTCCCTGGTCACAGTGGTTGGTTCAAGAACATGCAAGAGAGAAAACTGATCCAGAATCAACCTTGGAACTTTTACAAAGCCCCTGAAAAACGTAGGGCTTCTCAGGTGGCTCAGTGGCAAAGAACCTGCCTGCAACGGAGGAGACGCAGACTTCGGTCCCTGGTTACTGTGTGGACTGGAGGGGCTGGAGTGAAGCAGGGAGAGGAAGATGACCTGGAGGGGGACATGGCAACCGATTCCAGTATTTTTGCCTGGCGAACCCCATGGACTGAGGGGCCTGGAGGGCTACAGTCAATAGGGTAGCAAAGAGTCAGACATGACTGAGTGACCGGGCATGCTCACACAGGAAAAGGGATGTTCCCTCTTCCCTGAAGTCATTAAGCCAACTAGATATAAGNCAGCTGCAGAAGGCAGGCAGGCAGCCAGTGTCCTGGGGAGCGTTTTCAGAATGAGACTATACACCTATGCCTCAGTGTGGCAAGCACAGATGCACAAACTGAACTAGATCAGGGTCTTCACACTTTTTGCTCATGAATCCCCTTAAATAACTTTGAAAAGGTATCTTTTCAGTAAAAACCAGGTCTTACAAATTACATTCATCTAATTCTAATAAATACAAAGAATGAATAAATGAGTAGTGACAATGGACAGCAAATAGAAGATTTACACCCAAGTGAACAAGTGACAAATGATGGGTTTATGGTAGCCAGTCATCTTTATTCAAAAGTTAAATGAAAGTCTTAGTAAGTCTTAGTAAATGTTCAAAAAAGACAAAACACTAACTTTCCTCTGCTGCATTTTACTCAGATATGACCTGTAGGAAGCAATTTCGGAACATTTCTTCTTGAAACTGGCAAAACATCCCACAGAAACAGGAACCAAAGGAGAGGATGAGAAACATTCCTGGCTCCTTCTCATCTCAGAGAATGGTGAGGATGCAGCAGGACCCAGACTGGCATTTCAAAGAATGTTCTTTTCAAAGACTTGAATATTGCCATTCCAAGATGGTTTGATAGGTAAGTAGGTAGAGACAGATGGAGAGGTAAAGCACGGAATTTAGCTGTGAGTTTGTGTCCCTTAAGTCAAATAAATTACTCTCACCACCACTGATACATCTTTTGTTTTCATAAGACCATCGCTTAGTAGTGAAGGCACTACATATAATATGTGGGGAATAAAAGAAGCAAGGTAATTGAAGAAAATTGTCAATAGTCCCACCATGCCACAGTACCTGAATTCAGAATAATCCAATCTGGACCAAAAGAGGGTACACATTTTGCCCTTACAGAACAGATCAGTCTTAAGACAAGGGAAAGCCTGAGGTCTTAGATTCATGGCACCATGATTAAGGGGAGCTCCCCAGACTGATGGCATCCCTTCATTCCATGAGCTGGAACTTTCCACACCCCAGGCAATGCCTGCAATGCAGGGAGGGTGAGAGGTGCACCTCTCTAAAGTAAAGTTGAGGAGGGGCAGGAAGGGAGCCAGGGACCATGGGGAAGTTCTCCAGCAGATCAGTTTAAGAAAGAGCGTTTGGGAAAGTTGCATGTTGTGTGTGCTAAGCCGCTTCAGTCGTGTCCGACTCTGTGCGACCCTATGGACTGTTGCCTGCCAGACTCCTCTCTCCAAGGGTTTCTCCAGGCAAGCATACTGGAGCGGGTTGCCATTTCCTCCTCCAGGGGAGATCCCGACTCAGGGATCGAACCTTTGCTTCTGCATTGGTAAGTGGGTTGTTTACCACTAGCGCCACCTGGGAAAGTCGATTCCCGTAAGATTATTGCACCCATGGGCCTCTCAGAAAGCCTTCAAGTAGCAGAGTTGTATGCATCCCCATTCTGAAGGCCCTGCATGGGTACACACGCCCTTACACAATAGGATAGGATGGGATGAAAGTGAAGGTAAGAGAAAGGTGCGGACCAGCGATTCTCTAACTGCAGCTCCCAGACCAGCAGCAGTGCCAGCTGGGAACTTGCCCGTTCTTGGGCCTACCCCACACCTCTCACAGCAGGACACAGGGTGTTCAGCAGGGTGAAGACCGGCTGAACAAGCCCTTCTGGGGACTCTGATGCACACCCAAGCAGAGAACACTGGAGCAGACCGTTCTTGCTTTTGTCCCTTTCTTATGATATTAATGATAACATTTCCATATTCCTTTGGGAAACCACCCCTCTGCTCCTTTCAGATGATACTGTTGATAGAACTGGTGGGCTTCCTCACCCCAGGTCCAAGGACTTGCCCATGACTAGAACTTGTCACTCAAATATTCTCTCTCCCTGGTCACAGTGGTTGGTTCAAGAACATGCAAGAGAGAAAACTGATCCAGAATCAACCTTGGAACTTTTACAAAGCCCCTGAAAAACGTAGGGCTTCTCAGGTGGCTCAGTGACAAAGAACCTGCCTGCAACGGAGGAGACGCAGACTTCGGTCCCTGGTTACTGTGTGGACTGGAGGGGCTGGAGTGAAGCAGGGAGAGGAAGATGACCTGGAGGGGGACATGGCAACCGATTCCAGTATTTTTGCCTGGCGAACCCCATGGACTGAGGGGCCTGGAGGGCTACAGTCAATAGGGTAGCAAAGAGTCAGACATGACTGAGTGACCGGGCATGCTCACACAGGAAAAGGGATGTTCCCTCTTCCCTGAAGTCATTAAGCCAACTAGATATAAGTAACTACAGGAAAAATCTTCTTGAGAACGAAGCCAACGTTGCAGAACCTGGGAAAGGAGACTGAGTACCTTACCTGAAGCCAGTCACTGTGCATTTTTCTGTTACACCAGCCAAGAAATTTCCTTATAAACTTAAGTCAAATTTCCTGTGTTTCTGTCAGTCCTCGCCAAAGAACCCAGAATAACACAGAGACAGAAGGAGAGATTCAGCAGGAGAGAGAGGTAAGATTCTAAAACCCAGTGGACCTACTTTCAAGCCCTGGCTTCACTGCTTAATAACTGAGTGACTTTAAGCATTTCACTTTGCCTCTTTGATTTGCTGTCTGTGGATAGAACAGGTTAAGACCAGCTCCCTGGGGGACTGTTATATGGTAATAAGAGTCATGTGCAGGATTTGAGCAGTCTGATGGATGACCTTAACCAAGCTTTGACTTCTTGACCTTGACCTTCTCAGGGCCTCAGTTTTCTCATCTGTAGGAAGCAGATAAAATTAACTATCTTAGAGGACTGGGATGAGACTTAAGAGAATTGGGGTAATCAATAGGTGATCAATATTGGTGATCAGTAGGTGACAATCAGCCCCACATGATTGAAACATCAGTCTATGAGAGTCATTTAAAATCAGCAGCACCTCTGACCCACCCCAGGGGCCACAGTGGGGCCTGCAGCTGCAGAGGTCAGTCTGGTAGATTGGAATATTCAGAGTTCTGCTTCTACAAGTGGAGGAGCTGGGGAGAAACTCTTACAGGTGCTCATTAGGTCCGGGAAGCTGCCCTCAGGAGGGGAGGAATGCCTGGTTCATTACTGGCCCGCTCTGCAGGGGGCCAGACACCAGAGGGCTACCTGCTGTCTCCTCTCCTTGCCAGAGCTGGGAGTTTCAGCCAAGGGGCCAGGGTGGCAAGGGTGAGCCTTGCCGCCATCTGGTCTCCAGCTCCTCACCTAACGCTTGTAACAGACTCACTGCTAATTGCACGGTTGGAGGGCAGCCTTCACATCTTTGGCATTTGATTCACTACTGTTTCTTTGGAAGCCCCAATCCTGGGGCTGTGGAGGAAGGGCTCTGCCCGTTCATGGGGCTTTCGAGCCCCCAGCATCCTAGCCCAGGTTTCTTAGGTTCCATCTGGATAGGCAGTCAGGAGAGCCTCTTGTTCCTGCGCTCAGCCCGGGGCTTCAGCCCCCGCCCCGCCCCTCCGCCCACCTGGGCGGCAGGAGCACCCCCAGACCCAGCCTCTCCGGCTGTCATGTCGCTCCTCACTCACCCAGTAGGGACACTTTACTTCTCTTGCCCCAAGGTTTGGCGCCTTATTCCCCTCTCCACCCCCAACAAAAGCAAGGATGAGGAGGAATGGTGGGGAAGTGGAAAGTAGGAACAGAGAAGCTTGGATTCAAATCTGACTCTGTCACTTTCTACCATTAAACCTGGGGCCAATGGCATTTTTCTAGGGGCCTCAGTTTCCCTGTCTACAAAAAGGGCCTCCTAATATCTGTCTTGCAAGGTCTTTGTGCCAGTCAAATGTGATGATAGTAATAGCTAAGGTACCAAGAGCTTACTCTGCACCAGGAACCACCCTGAACAGTATGTGTGCACATCACTGTGATCATAAGCACTGGTCCAGAGTGGGTGCCTGATAGACATCACTTCTCCCTCCCATCCCAGTAGTCAGGGGAGGGGTGGCCACAGGGAGGAGGCTGAATCCAAACAATGCCCTAGCATGGTTTTTCCAGCAGTCACGTATGGATGGAGAGTCGGACCGTACAGAAAGCTGAGTGCCAAAGAACTGATGTGTGTGAATGGTGATGTTGGAGAGGCCTCTTGACAGTCCCTTGGACTGCAACAAGATCAAACTAGTCAATCCTAAAGGAAATCAGTCCTGAATATTCTTTGGAAGGACTGATGCTGAAGCTAAAACTCCAACACTTTGACCACCTGATGCAAAGAGCTGACTCATTGGAAAAGACCCTGATGCTGGGAAAAAGACTGAAGGCAAAAGGAGAAGAGGGCAGCAGAGAATGAGATGGTTAAGATAGCATCACTGACTCAATGGGCATGAATTTGAGCAAACTCTGGGAGAGAGTGGAGGACAGAGGAGCCTGGTGTGCTGCATCCATGGGGCTGCAAAGAGCTGGACACAACTTGAGAAGCTGAACAACAATAAACAGCAGAGGGAAGGGCAGGCAGGTGGAGAGCACACTGCTACCCCAAACCCACATCCCTCCCTGTGTGGGGCCTGAGCCTAGTTATCGCCCCTACTGGCCCCTTGAAATACCAGGCAAGGGTCCATCTGTATTCACTTCTGGTACTCAGGCACACAGTACCACTGGAGGGGTGAGGACCAGAGGGTGAGGGTCTGGGATCAAGAGACCTCAGCTCTTTCCTTCTGCCCTCTTCTTCTTTGGGTCAGAGAAGCAAATTTTGAAAAGATGCTAAGGGGGACCTGACTGGCCACTGAAGGAGCCCTTGACCCTTGACCTCCCTGGAAGAGCCGTGACTCACGTCCCTTTGCTATCACTCATGGGGTTCACCATCAGCATCATCACTATTCTAATGGGCTCTGTCGTTAACTTGTTGGGTGCTCTGGAGCAAGTCTCTTCCTCTGTCTGAGTCATGGTTCCTTCCTCTCTAAAGTGATGAGGTTGGGACTTCCCAGACAGTCCAGTGGTTAAAACTCCATCCTTCTACTGGGGGCACAAGTTTGATTCCCGGTCAGGGAACTAAGATTCCACATATTCCCTGGGTCTTGACCAAAGCGGGGGAAAAGTGGTGATGAGGCTGAAGAGAGACAGAGAGAAAAGACTGAGGATAAAGCACTTGCATGGGTGCCTTCCAGCTCTTATTACAGTAATAATCCCCAATTATTTGTTCTCCTATCTCTTTTGAACATCACATGGGCCCTCAAGGTATGAACGGTTGGATTAATGAAGGACACTGCTCATGGAAGACACGACAAGCTGAGGATCAGGCAGCTGGCAAAGTGGCCAAGTGAAAATGAACTCTGGTACCTTAGGTCCCCCATCCTCGTGACCTCTGGGACACTGGCATCCTGGGGAGGATCCAGAGGGTCAGGGACAGGCATCATTAGGTGTCTGAAAATGCTGTTTATATCTGCCTCCACCCTCTGGGAGCTGGAAGATGATGGATACCAGGCAGGATCAGGGCGCTGAGAGGAGAGATGAAAACTCTGGACAGATGCTGAGTGCTCCAGCCACTCAGGCTGGCATCAAACCATAGAAACAGACGGCCCTGGGTTCAAATCCTAGCTCCTCTACTTACTGTCTGTGTGACCTCAGACAAGTGACTTCACCTCTCTGAGCCTGCTTTATAAAATGAGGCTAAAAATGCCCACCCCAAAGGCTGGTTGGGTAGATTCAACAAGCTCATGCTTGGTACATAGAAGATGCTTCAGAAGTGGTGGTTCTGAATGAGTATTTCAGCCCCAGTGGGGCTCTGTTCAGCTGGACTGTGGAAATACTCATTCAGCGCTCTCCTCAGGAAAGCTGCCTAAGACATCCTCTTTGGCTGAGGAATCTTCTCAGCAGTCCACTGCACTGACCAGCATATTCCTCACAGCTCGAGAAACATCCAGAAATCTCTGTCCGCAACTTCTAAAGTCAGGCCCAGACAGGGGACGTGACTCACTCCAAGGCTCCAGATCCTCCAAGTCTCTGGAGGACTAAGGAGAGGAAATCACCACCGGCCCTGGGCACCTGGGATGGAGTCAAGGCAAGGTGCTGGGTGTGGGCGGTGTCGGCAGCCTGTGGGATGAGGACGGAGGCCTGAGGATGTGCTGGGCGGGGGCAGGCATGGAGGCCTGAGGNGGGGGGGGGGGGGGGGGGGGGGGGGGGGGGGGGCAGGCAGGCCGCAGTCAGCAGCAGAAGGCAGTGCAGCGCAGGGTCGTCCTGGCCTCAGGCACCCCAGGCTGGAGTCTGCCGGTCCTTCCCCACACAGGAGCCAGAGCAGACCCTTGAAAGTGTAAGGCACATCACACGTGGCTCCCCATCTCACGCCAAATAAAAAAGCTCAAGGGGCGGTTTTGTTGTTGCTGTTTAGATGCTAAGTCGTGTCCGAGTCTTTTGTGACCCCATGGACTGCAGTCCACCAGGCTCCTCTGCCCATGGGATTTCCCAGGCAAGAGTACTGGAGTGGGATCTTTCCCACCAAGAGATCGAACCCAGGTCTCCTGCGTTGGCAGGCAGATTCTTCACCGCTGAGCAACCAGGGAAAGAGTGGTGGTTTAGCCGCTGCAGCACTCAGTTTCTCTCCTCCATTCATTCTGCAATAAGCCCACGGGCCCTCCAAATTATTTCCCTGACAGGCTTCTAGGCCTAAGAGCTCTCTGTTGCCTCTGCCTGGCACGCTCTTACCCTCGGTGTCTGCACGGGACTCCTCCGCCAGAGACCTTCCCTTCCCTTTCTATCTAAAAGAGCAGCTCCATCCCCTCTACCTCTTCACCCTATTTTCTTTTTCCTTACGTTTTACTACCACCTGAAACAGTTTATATTTATTCAGTCTGCTGTGTCTTCCCCCAAGGGACCGTAAGCTCCCTGTGAGGCAGGGACTCTGCTCAGCTAACTACGGTATCTCCAGACCCTGACACAGCATCTGGCTCACAGTAAACGTTATGTACTTATCAGATGAATGAATGATTGATTCAATGTATTGACTGAATACCGGTGTCACTATTTTCTAGCTTGGATTGCTTTGGGCAGGTCATTTCACTTCTCTGAAACTTCCAACACAAAAGATAGGACATGTTCAATTCACAGGGTTATGGCTTCAGTGAAACAAAATAGTAGAGGGTGAAAGGAACTGACACATAATAAGTGCCCAATAAATGACCACCACAGTCACCATTATTATCATCAAGGATCTCAGATTCATCACTTGCTCACCGAGGCCTTGGGCATGTCAAGAGTTCTCTCTGAGCCCCAGTCTGTTCATCAGTCCAACTGTCCAACACAAGGAATATTTGCTGGGTGCCAGGGAAGTGGACACGAAGCACCCAGCAGGGGGTCTGACATCCAGTAAGCACTCACCAAGTAGCAGGTGCTGCAATCGAAGAGCGTCTAGGGTTTGGATACCCACTCCACCACTTATTCTGTGACCTTGGGAAAGCAGCTAAACTTCTCTGAGTCTCCTCACCCATACCATGGGGATAATGATAGTCCCTTCCTCACAAATCATCCTGAAGTCACAGTGAGATAAGGCCCCTGAAAGGGCTTCACAAAGCCCTCAGGAAGATGCACTGCAAAGGACAGGAAGGCGAGGCCCAGGGGTGAAGACAGACAGAACCAAGAGCGATGTTCGGCCTGAGTTCTGAGGGGGTCACAGAGGGAGCTAAAAGAAGCTAGCTCCCTCTGTCCAGGAGGCGTCTGCAGAGAAGACGCTGCTGCCCCCACCCACCTCACCCCCTGGCCCTGCCCTCTCCGTAGGGCCTCACTGGGGACCTCTTCTGGCCGTTCTTGGCAAGGGGCATTTTCAACGGAGGCAGGTGACAGCAGCAGGACCCTAGAAGAGACCCTCAGTCAACCTGAAGCCCAATCCACTTTCCACCCCAGGACTAAGGCAGCCTCTCCCCCACATCCTAGGGCAGGCCCTGGGGAAAAAGACCTTGAAGCCGAAGTCCCTGAAGGTTCATGAGGCCAGACACACTCCTCATGCTCCAGCCCGTGAGGATCTGCAAAAGAAACACCAGGTCCCCTTCCGACCTGGGCCATCTGACCCCCTCCACCACCGAAAGGAGAGTGGGGACCACCTGTGCCTTTTTCAGTCTGGGCCTGGCAAAACCCAGGGGTCAACTCCCCAAATGATTCAATCAATAAGCCTTACTGCAAATTCATGATTTTTTTTTTTGGGGGGGGGTCTGTTTTGATGAATTCTCAGTACATAAGAGTGGCTGGCATTTAGTAAGGGTTTAATAAATATATGTTGAATCGGTGATTCAATTAATTAATCAATACATGAAGCAATGAATCATTGCTATCAAGAGAATTACTGTAAGTGAAGTTCCCAGCAGGCTGTGATCTTTTTGTTTATGTTTTTTGATAAATTCCCAGGGCCTTGAAAAAAGACCCTGATGCTGGGGAAGACTGAGGGCAGGAGGAGAGGGGGGTGACAAAGGATGAGATGGTTGAATGGCATCGCCAATTCAATGGTCGTGAGTTTGCACAACTCTGGGAGACAGGGAAGGACACGGAAGTCTGGCATGCTGCAGTCCAAAGGGTCGCAAAGAGTCCAACATGACTTAGCGACTGGACAACAGGGCCTTGAATACCCTTGGGATATAAATGTGCGTGAGAGCACGTGTATGTGAAGGTATGACTGAGTCAACCACTGAATCGTGACTCACTAGAATTTAATCTTTCTGGAAGCAAGAGTTACCATCTGCTTTGTGTAAGGCTGCATCCTCAGTGCTTAGACCAGTGCCCGGGGCATGGCCCATGTGGAATGAATGAATGATAAACGAAATGAATGAGCAAGGCCCAGCTCTCAGCCCAAGGACCTCAGACCCAGAAGAACAAACATGGAGGGGCACCTGAGCCCTGCCCCCGGCCACCACTCGCCTCTTGATTTTTTAAATAATTTTTCAATTGTTTTTAATTGTTGAGGCAGTAATACTTGGTTCATGAAACTGCAATATACAGAGAGGTGAAATAAATAGCTTATATATATAATATATATAATATAGCTGGTTTTAAAATATTCCCTTATTCATTGGTGTACTAGGTCACGTGAGTCTCGGAAGGTCGATAGCAGCATCCTCCAGAACTGTGAGTAATGCAGGGTCACCGTGATTGGACGAGGCCGTCTGTCGTCGAAAGTCGAGGCGCCGAGAATTCTGAGGGGCACGCCTTCCCTGCGCGGTGTCTCAGGGCAGCTTGCAGCGGACAATAAATAAGTGACTGCAAACCAGAGAGCGATTTTTGTTGGACTCTGGGGCAGGGACAGGGGATTGGGAAAGAGGGGGAGCTGGCTGGGTAGGGGGAATGCTACCTTCTCTTTGTTTTTCTCGTTTTGTGTTTTTTCTTTTCTTTTTTTTTTTTTGCTTTAAGAACCTTTGGGAAAAAGGACTTTGGTTTCTCAGCGTGTCGTTTTCCTCATTCAAGTCCTCCTCTGGGGACGAGTTTCGAGTTGTCTGTTCCTAGAGAGACACAAGCACCTATGCGTTGGCAACAATCCCTTGGCGTGAGCCTTTTGTCATAGCGGGTTTCAAGTCAGTAATCAAATCCTTATCGCTCCCCTCCCCCAAGAATTTTGGTTCAGTTTTTGTCTTCTCTTAAACACGATGTACAAAAATAGAAATTCTTCCTTATTTTTCATGTAAAAATATTCCTCTGGTTGCAGTTCTCCGTGAGTGTGAGTGTGGGCTGGGGCGGCCTGGGGGGCACGGCGGGCCCGCCTAGCCGGGGTGCGTGGGCCGGATCCGCCGGGACCGCTTGGTCACGGTGGTGTACTTGAAGGGCTTCTGCAGTTCGGCCTGTCCCTTGGGGTAGCGCTTCATGAAGTGCACATCCTGCTGGTTCTCGCGGGTCTTGGGGCCCTTCCGTGGCCGCCCCTTCTTGGTGAAGCCCACGTACCAGCCAGAGTACTTAGCCGACATCAGGGCTGTGTAGTTGTTCTCCAGGACCTTCTCAATGAACACACACTCTTTGCTGGTGCCATCAGGCTGCAGGAAGAGAGAGAAGGAGGAGGTGAGAGAGGAAGGACAGGTGCAAGGGGCAGAGCTGTGTAGAGAAGTCAGGGGCAAGGGCCAAGGCTTGAGATGGCAGAGTAGAAAGGGCCTGACCCCAAGCTTTGGCTTCAGCAGTTTCACTCCCTGGATCCCTAGAGTGGACTTGACTTGGCGGCCCCTGCATCCTTCCCTGCTCACCAATTAGGTACCAGCCTCCCATTACCATTCAGGGATCCCTTTCTTTTCCACTCCCATGATGGAGCCAGGGGCTTCCACCTCAGCTCTACTAGAACAAAAGATTCAGATCTGACCAATCAAAATATTATTTCCTGTGATTGGTGCAGAGCACAGCACCTATGGCCTGAGTCATCCAATCAGCAGTCCACAAGATCTTGTTATAAATAATCCACCTAAACGTAGGCCAGTTTAAACTTGGAAATAGGTAAAGCTGAAGCAAAGGCAGTCTCTGTAACCCCATGAGAGGAAACGCTGCCTGACTACAAGGTCAGCTGGGAGGAAGAAAGCCAAGAGGAAGAGAATGAAAGCAAGCGAGTCCTCCTCACATCTTTCGGTTTCTGGACCTACCCAGCTATATCTGAAGCTCAGGTTACCTCACTGTTAAGTGGGCCAATAATATCTCATTTCCTTTAAAACAGTTGAGACTGTGTTCTATCACATGCAACAGAAAGAAGTCCCAACTCTTGTGCACTAAACTGGGGACCAAGTTAACTGCCTACTCAACTGCCATTCAACTCCACTGTTACAGAGTTAAACATAAATTACATTTAATGTGGTACATCTTAATGTTTGTTGTCAAGGGCGGGGGGGGGGCAGTAGAAGCCTCTAAAAATAAGGGCTTTGGCATGACCAAACTTCAAAGCCTATACCCATGGTTCTAAGATTTTAGGGTCCCAGGTGAACTCCCTGGGAGACTGCAGGCAAGGAGCACTAGATTCATGGTCAGACACTGAATCAACTCACACTTCCTTAGGTGACCTCAGGCTAGTTAATTTCATTCTCTAAACTTTGGATTCCTTGCCTGGACCAAACACGGAGAATTACTCCTGCGTCATAGAGATGTTATGAGGAATGATGCTTGTAAATGAGCCAGGCACGCAGTAGGAAGTTTTCACATTATTTCTGAAGAGCAGGTGGTTCCGAAGGTCTGACCTCCCTCCTTGGATCTGAACAAAAGGTGGTGGAAAGCGGGCTTTGAATCTCCTCCTTGAAAAAGCTGAATTGCTCGGTGTGGAAGAGTGGGAAACACACAAAGTTGGAAGGCCTGAATTAGCAGCACTCGAGTTTCCAGCTAACATCTCCAAATTTAGGCCGGGCCCACTCCTCGTTACAGACGGGTGCCCAGCCAAGTTGGAAGCCCAGCGGTCTGGCTGTGTGTGGAGACTGAGGTGCAAGTTCCAGCCTTTTGTTTGAAGTGGAAAACGGGCTGGAGCTTCCAGGAACGTTCACCTTTGAGCGGAGGGCAAGCTTGGGCCCTGCAGACAAAGTGCTGAACTTTGCAGAAAGGGACAGGCAGGGTAAGAAAACATTCTCTGGAGGAGAGATCTTTCGAGGAGGCTGCAGAGTATTCACGGGGTGGGCCTGGGAGAAGCACACAGGACCCAGAGGCATTATGGGTTGAGTGAGCAGAGGGGGCCTATTGTGAGGAGAGCTGGGGCATATGTGCAAGGGAGATAAAAAGGAGTGGGCTCTGGGCTCCCCATGGATAATTCTGGAAGCTGCCTCTCCAACCTGAGTCCAGGTTCCTTGAGTGGTTTTGATGGAACAGTCAGAGAAAACTGAATAAAGGCTATACCATGGCTGGTTCCCCATCTTAGAATATCTGCCTGGAAAACTGCTTTCAGCCTTCAGGAGTCAGTTCAGTAACCACCTCCTCCAGGAAGCCTTCCCTGACTGCCATCTAGCTCCCTGAGTATTTCCTCCTCTTCCTTCAAGACTCCATTTGAGCACTGTGTGTGCTCGTTGCTCAATTCTGTCCAACTCTTTGCCACCCCATGGACTGTAGCCCGCCAGGCTGCTCTGTTCATGGGATTTTCCAGGCAAGAATACTGGAATGGGTTGCCATTCCTTTCTCCCATTTAGCAGTATGCTTTATTCAACGCACATACTCCATCTTCTGAATCCCCTCCACACCCACTCCTTCTCCTGCCTGCCCAACAGAGTAGTTGTGTATCTGCCTGCTCCTCATCAGCCCAGGAGCCTCAGGAGGGCAGGACTGCTTCTCGCTTGCTCTCATGGCTTCGGCATAGGTTTTAGCCCAAGACAGGGGCACCCGGAGAATTTGTGGTTAAATGGATGAGAGTTCTGCTGGGACACAGACGGTGGGGGTTACACATTAATTGGTCTTCCTCCAAAAGAAAATGGACTCTGCCTCCTGGATCCCTTACTAATGTCCCAGAGACAGTTATGAGTTGTGAGAGGCCCCTCCTGGGGCATGTGCTGAGCACAGTGAGTGCCCAAGCTCTCAGCCTGCCCACCGTCGTGTCCCTCCTCATCCATTTAGTCATTCATTCAGCATTTACTGACTGCCAACTAGAGCCCAGATATTTCCACATCTACTGTCTCGTTTAATTCTCTTAACTTGCCAAGGGAGACTACCTGGTAGAAGAAAACAATTCAAAGACACAAAAATGGCTTCCCCAAGGTCACAGAGCTGTTAAGTGGCAAAGCCAGGATTCGAACTTGCCGCTGCAGCTCACCTCTCTGCTGTCTACCCCCAGACAGGCCCACGCGGAGAAAGGGTAGGGAAGAGTGGGCGCTGCTCATCACAACACCTCAGGTCCCCCAGGACCGCAGAGCTACCATACTCATGAAGCAGTGACTTGGAGGTTCAACGGCCAGCACAGTGCCTGGCACATATGCTCTTGCCTGGGTTGAGGATCTGGGCTTCAGGCTGAGGTTCTGACACCCCAGAGGTCAGGAGCCCTTGGGAGGAGCCATAGGGCCTATAACGGTCACGAGTTCCCACCTGAACTCAGACTCAGTGGATAAGAAGCTCACGGTAGGCCGCCCTGGGGCCTGACCCTTGCCTTTCTCCTCACCACCTCGATGACCCTGCTTATGGCCTGCAGAGATTTTTAAAAAACATGTGTGCATGGGCCTCATCCCCCCAAATGCTGACTCAATTGGTTCAGGCAGATCACCAATATTTAGAGAGTAATGGAACTCTATCCCATCCCAGAACCTTAGTGATTTAGTAGAATTTGATCATCTCTGGAAATCTACCACCTCCAACCTCCTTCTTTCCAAACTGGAGTCCTTTTCCTTCTGTTTGATCTGAAGACTGAATCCTGATGACATCACTTGGCCCCTAGATCCAGTCTTCCTTGAAATCAGAGCTACCCCCTTGATGTTTTTAGTTACCCAGACAAAAAAAAGACTTTTGCTTAAAGGCACTTTGAATTAGGTTTCAGTCACATTCAACCAAAGCAGTCTTCACAGACACGCACTGGACAAGGGACCCCCTGCTCTGAATGGATCTGGAGCCCTATGTTGCCCCAAAGGGGACACACCAATGATCACACAGAAGGAAGCAGTTGAGAAAAATCCACCTGGGTTGAATCTCCAGAGATGGGAAACAACTGCTTAGCACATAGTGCTTGACATTCAACAACTCTTTCACGGAATGAAAGGAAGTACTATCTGCTGGGTCAGGTGGAGGTGGGGTCCAGAGAGGTGGCAAGGAGAAGGGGGCTTCTTCTCTCTCAGGGGCTTGGGAGAAGAGCTCTGGCATGTGATCAGTATGATGCAGCAGAGAGAGAAGCAAGGCCAAGGGTCTGGAGCATCGGCAGAGGCTCTCGGGGGATCAGTGATGTGTCCGGCTGTGGCCAGATACGTAGAAGATTGATACCCAGGGTCAAGGCCATCCAAGCAAGCTATCCTGTTGAGACAAAGGAGCCAGAGCCTGAACTGAGGTTAAGAGTTCCCACAGGCGAAGAACCTGACTTTCAAGGGGAATGTAGCCCATGTTTAACAAGAAAGTGCCTACTCAGTGTCAGGAGTATCTTCCCATTTTACAGGTGAGGAGACTGAGGCTCAGTGAGATCAGAGCACTTAAGATTCCCAGGTCTGACGTGGCTAACTCTGGCTGTAGGTTGAGTCAGTTCTCAAAAGGTAAGCACCACACTTCTATTTCTTTGGTATCCTTTGAGCAGGTATAAGAAGCATGATGGAGGGATCCAGAATTGGCCCTCAGAGCCACTAGCCTGTGGGGAATGCAAGCAGGAAAATAGCCAGGTGAGCAGACTGCAGAGAGAGGGCTGTGAGAGCAGCCGTGGGCTCCAGGGTGGGTGTGCTGCCTGGGCGGTCGGGGAAGCCAGAGATCATGCAAGGAGGCGCCAAGACTCAGGGTGGGTGGAGGAGGGAACGGCTGTCCTGGCAGAGGGAGCCCGTCCAAGGAGCGGAGGCTGGCAGCCATGTGTCTGGGACACGGGAACACGAGGGCGGGCAGGCTCTCCCCGAGGAGCATAGAGGTTCTCGGGAGAAGGTGAGGGCCTGAGGACGGGTTCTGGCTGAGCTGCAGGTGGAGAGGAGGGGCGAGCTTNATGTATGGATGTGAGAGTTGGTCTATAAAGAAAGCTGAGAGCCAAAGAATTGATGCTTTTGAACTGTAGTATTGGAGAAGACTCTTGAGAGTCCCTTGGACTGCAAGGAGATCCAACCAGTCCATCCTAAAGGAGATCAGTCCTGGGTGTTCATTGAAAGGACTGATGAAGCTGAAACCCCAATACTTTGGCCACCTGATGTGAAGAGCTGACTCATTAGAAAAGACCCTGATGCTGGGATGGATTGGGGGCAGGGGACGACAGAGACTGAAAGGGTTAGATGGCATCACCAATTCAGTGGACAAGGGTTTGGGTGGACTCCAGGAGTTGGTGATGGACAAGGAGGCCTGGAGTTCTGTAGTTCATGGGGTCACAAAGAGTCGGGCACGACTGAGTGACTGAACTGAACTGAACTGAACTGAATGCTATTTAAGGATAAATTATTCTTTAAAACCTATTCTTATCTCCCTTATGTAATTAGCAATACAGCTATTTTTCATCTGTGGATGTGAATTAATTTCTGAAAGTAGGAAATCTACACAGAGAAATCAATAAATGTTAATGAAACTAGATATCTTAATAAAGCGAAATATTTTATTTAAATAGATAATTTGAAATAAAGAATTCAAGACATACATATTTCAACTTCCACAGTAGGACTGAAGAATTGCAAGTCTTACTGAGGATCTGATTTTTGCAAACATGTGTATTTATTCAGCTCTAGGAAATTTTCATTTTATAGTACTCTTTGAAATAATTTTTATTTTTATTTTTTCAGAAATTTTGATCGACTTGTTATTGTTTTAATTTGCATTTCTCTAATAATTAGTGATGTTGTGCATTTCTTCATGTGCCTGACAGTCATCTGTAACTCTTCTCTGGGAAAATACTCAGGTGTTCTGCCCATTTTTTGATCAGGTTTTTTTAATATTAAGATGTAGGGAGTCTTCTCCAACACCAGTGTTATATATTTTGAATATTAACTCCTTATTGGTCACAGTATTTGCAAAGATTTTCACCCATTCACTTGATTATCTTTTCAGTTTGTCAATGGTTTCCTTTTCTATAAAAGTGCTTTTAAGTTTATTTAGGTCTTAGTTGTTAATTTTTGTTTTTTCATTTTTTAAGCATTAGAAGGCAGATCCCCAAATGAAAATAGAGACATTACTTTGCCAACAAAGGTCCGTCTAGTCAAGGCTACAGTTTTTCCAATAATCATGTATGGATATGAGAGTTGGACTATAAAGAAAGCTGAGTACCAAAGAACTGATGATTTTGAACTGTAGTGCTGGAGAAGACTCTTGAGAGTCCCTTGGACTGCAAGGAGATCCAACCAGTCCATCCTAAAGGAGATCAGTCCTGAGTGTTCACTGAAAGGACTGATGTNATGAGAGTTGGACTATAAAGAAAGCTGAGTACCAAAGAACTGATGATTTTGAACTGTAGTGCTGGAGAAGACTCTTGAGAGTCCCTTGGACTGCAAGGAGATCCAACCAGTCCATCCTAAAGGAGATCAGTCCTGAGTGTTCACTGAAAGGACTGATGTTGAAGCTGAAACTCCAATACTTTGGCCACCTGATGCAAAGAGCTGACTCATTTGAAAACATCCCAATGCTGGGAAAGATTGAAGGCAGGAGGAGAAGGGGATGACAGAGGATGAGATGGTTGGATGGCATCACTGACACAATGGACATGAGTTTGGGTAAAATCCGGGAGTTGGTGATGGAGAGGGAGGCCTGGTGTGCTGCAGTCCATGGGGTTGCAAAGAGTCGAATATGACTGAGCAACTGAATTGAACTGAACTGATGTCAAAGAATATTATGCTTGTGTTCTCTTGTAAGATTGTGTGTGTGTGTGTGTGGTCTTACCTAAGCTATTATGAGTTTGTTTTTGTGTATGGTTTGAGGGAATATTTTAATCATATTTTTACACGTCACTGTCCAGTTTTCCCAGCACTGTTTGTTGAAAAAATTGTATTTTATTATCTCCTTTGTTTTTAATTGAGTATAGATGTGTTGGTTTATTTCTGGACTCTATTCTGTTCCACTGATATGTATCAGATTTCTGTAGCTTTGTTTTAGTCTAGTCAGGAAGGGTGATAACCCCAGCTTTATTCTTTTTTCTCAGGATTGCTTCATCAATTCATTCTTTTGTGATTCCAAATGAATTTTAAGATTATTTTCCCTAGTTCTGTGAAAAACATACTGGATACTTTGATAGGGATTGCATTATATCTGGATATTCTCTAGGTTTTTTGACATTTTAATAATATAAATTTTTCAATCCTTATCGAAATGCTCATGACATTCACAGAACTAGAACAAATAATTCTAAAACTTATGTGGAAGTAAAAAGATAAAGAAGCTGAATATCATTCAGCCATGAGAAAGAATGAATATCTTACAACTTACAACAAAATGGGTGANATTCTTCTCTTGACCCCTGCCCCGGACCCCGCGCTGGCCGGCCGGCCACGGCGACGCGGTGAGTGAGTCCGCGGAAAGCGAATCACTAATTAAAACCACTCCTAGGCATCCCGGGGTGCGCTACGGAGTACTATTCTGTTGCTCCTTGAGAAGCTCCAGCTGGAATCCTTGCCTTCGAAACTGGGCTTTGAAGCCCGCCAAGCTCTAGCCCGTGACCTGGGAAGAGTGCCCGGACACGGCCAAGCCTCAGCTTTTTCATCTATAAAATGGGAGTGGTGGAAGTCTGTTCTTCTCCGACCCACCTTATGGGATTATTTTGAAGCATTTTTTGTTTAGTGCCTGGCAGAAAGTAGGTGCTCAATTAACCGAGGCTATTAACAAATAATCAGAGACACTCTCCTGGCTCAGGTCTCTGGCCTGTCATCCTCTCCCCAGGATATGGAGGGGAGGGAGGAAGAGGGATAAGAATTGGGGGGTTCGGGGATTCAAAGCCATGGCTTAAACAGAAACTGAAGTCATGCTTCCTTCCCCCCACCCTAACAAGGTGTAATAAATGCAGGTCATCACAGAGGGCCTTGCCTAGAGGAGAAGAAGCCGTCCTCTTTGGAATCTGGGTCTACCCTCTACCCTCCACTCCAACTGGCCAGCAGAAGCCACCCCCTCATTATACAAGTTGGACAAGGGGTGAGTAGGGTCCCTGCAGAGAGAAGGGAACGTGGAGCATGAATCCACTATAGAGCTACTGCCTGTAACACCTCCCACAGGAGCATCCAAAGGAAGCAGGTGTGTGAACTTCACAAACAAGGACATCCAGGCCAAAAGGGGCAGCAGCATCAAAATGCAGCATCAGTGGAGGCTCAGAATCCCTGGCACGTGGGTCCACCCCACCCATATCCTACCCCCACCCTAATTTGTTACATGCCTGTTCCAAAGTAATAAAACCTTCCTGAAATGCTAGAATCACAAGGCCAAAGAGGCTGCTGGTTCCAGAGGTGTGGCTGTGGGGAGTCATAAACCCCCTGTGATTATTAAAACAACGCTGCAGCCCCAGGCCCTGGCCCGCTGGTTCCCTGCTGCCAGACGTCAGGTACATTCAGACTGGGAGCCTCAGACCCCCTGGAGGTCCTCCCACTGCCAAGCAAGCCAGAGTGCCACGTCCACTAGGAGAGACTGGGGCCCCATGTACTCCCCAAAGTCACAGCCACAGTATGGCAGGCTGCGGGTGAGGGGCAGAGAAGTGGGGGTGATGAAGAGATCTCACAATGGGAATCTCTCTCTCACACACATACACATTCATGGGACCTCTTTCTCATTTAGGGCTGATGGGGCCCAGGAGGCACTGCTCCAGCCCTCCTGGGTTGCTGAGGGACCCACCCAAGTCCCAGACCACCACTTACCTTCCCCACAAGCTTGCCTTTCCGGTTCATACACAGGTAGAACTCCGTCTCCTTGCCCTTGATCCGGACTTGACTACCGAAGGTATCTGTCTCCACTAGGAGCTGGGCTTCGAAAGGCAGAAGGAGAACAAGACACATTTTTTTACCAGGTGCAGTGGCTGGCCTGAAGACTCAGCAACATGATCCCTGACCCTGACCTTGCCCTTGGACCTCCCACTGCCCCCAGAATCAAGTATGGGGGGGTGCTTCCGACAGGTCTTTCTGGAGCATGTCCCCCTCAGGCAGGGAGAAAAGCTCTCTGACACCTGTTCCCAACTCCCGGACTCTGGACTCCACTGGGGACCGAGATCACTCCTGGTGGCTACAGACCAGTGTGACTTCTCCTGCCCTCATCACCCACCTTCCCCTGCCACTCAAATCCCTTCCGTAACGCAGGACACACAACCACACAAAGAACCCCAAAGAAGCAGCGGTCTCTGGACTGAGGAGTCAGACATTCAGATACCTATGAGCTCACACAGGGATGCACAATGTGCGCGCGTGCACGCGCGCACACACACACACACACACACACACACACACAATACATGCACACGCGTCTTGCCTTGTGGAATGCTAAGCTACTTCCTCCAAACTTTAGGTCAGAAGCCCCTTCCTCCAGGGCAAACATCTGGGTGTCCCTTTCCTGATGGGTATATGAGAGAGGGAGTGCCCCAGCCACTTGAAATGGGGAAACGTCTGGAAAGGGTAATTCAAGGCCCCAGGGAAAGGAGGCTATCAATATAATATTTTACTTTCCTCAATCAAGGCCATCAAGACTTGGGGACTTCTCTAGCGATTCAGTGGTTAACACTCCATGCTTCCAATGCAGGGGGCCATGGGTTCAATCCCTGGTTGGGGAACTAAGATCCCACATGTCACATGCCACACAGTGTGGATAGAAAAAAAAAAAAAANTTTAGTGCCTGGCAGAAAGTAGGTGCTCAATTAACCGAGGCTATTAACAAATAATCAGAGACACTCTCCTGGCTCAGGTCTCTGGCCTGTCATCCTCTCCCCAGGATATGGAGGGGAGGGAGGAAGAGGGATAAGAATTGGGGGGTTCGGGGATTCAAAGCCATGGCTTAAACAGAAACTGAAGTCATGCTTCCTTCCCCCCACCCTAACAAGGTGTAATAAATGCAGGTCATCACAGAGGGCCTTGCCTAGAGGAGAAGAAGCCGTCCTCTTTGGAATCTGGGTCTACCCTCTACCCTCCACTCCAACTGGCCAGCAGAAGCCACCCCCTCATTATACAAGTTGGACAAGGGGTGAGTAGGGTCCCTGCAGAGAGAAGGGAACGTGGAGCATGAATCCACTATAGAGCTACTGCCTGTAACACCTCCCACAGGAGCATCCAAAGGAAGCAGGTGTGTGAACTTCACAAACAAGGACACCCAGGCCAAAAGAGGCAGCAGCATCAAAATGCAGCATCAGTGGAGGCTCAGAATCCCTGGCACGTGGGTCCACCCCACCCATATCCTACCCCCACCCTAATTTGTTACATGCCTGTTCCAAAGTAATAAAACCTTCCTGAAATGCTAGAATCACAAGGCCAAAGAGGCTGCTGGTTCCAGAGGTGTGGCTGTGGGGAGTCATAAACCCCCTGTGATTATTAAAACAACGCTGCAGCCCCAGGCCCTGGCCCGCTGGTTCCCTGCTGCCAGACGTCAGGTACATTCAGACTGGGAGCCTCAGACCCCCTGGAGGTCCTCCCACTGCCAAGCAAGCCAGAGTGCCACGTCCACTAGGAGAGACTGGGGCCCCATGTACTCCCCAAAGTCACAGCCACAGTATGGCAGGCTGCGGGTGAGGGGCAGAGAAGTGGGGGTGATGAAGAGATCTCACAATGGGAATCTCTCTCTCACACACATACACATTCATGGGACCTCTTTCTCATTTAGGGCTGATGGGGCCCAGGAGGCACTGCTCCAGCCCCCCTGGGTTGCTGAGGGACCCACCCAAGTCCCAGACCACCACTTACCTTCCCCACAAGCTTGCCTTTCCGGTTCATACACAGGTAGAACTCCGTCTCCTTGCCCTTGATCCGGACTTGACTACCGAAGGTATCTGTCTCCACTAGGAGCTGGGCTTCGAAAGGCAGAAGGAGAACAAGACACATTTTTTTACCAGGTGCAGTGGCTGGCCTGAAGACTCAGCAACATGATCCCTGACCCTGACCTTGCCCTTGGACCTCCCACTGCCCCCAGAATCAAGTATGGGGGGGTGCTTCCGACAGGTCTTTCTGGAGCATGTCCCCCTCAGGCAGGGAGAAAAGCTCTCTGACACCTGTTCCCAACTCCCGGACTCTGGACTCCACTGGGGACCGAGATCACTCCTGGTGGCTACAGACCAGTGTGACTTCTCCTGCCCTCATCACCCACCTTCCCCTGCCACTCAAATCCCTTCCGTAACGCAGGACACACAACCACACAAAGAACCCCAAAGAAGCAGCGGTCTCTGGACTGAGGAGTCAGACATTCAGATACCTATGAGCTCACACAGGGATGCACAATGTGCGCGCGTGCACGCGCGCACACACACACACACACACACACACACACACAATACATGCACACGCGTCTTGCCTTGTGGAATGCTAAGCTACTTCCTCCAAACTTTAGGTCAGAAGCCCCTTCCTCCAGGGCAAACATCTGGGTGTCCCTTTCCTGATGGGTATATGAGAGAGGGAGTGCCCCAGCCACTTGAAATGGGGAAACGTCTGGAAAGGGTAATTCAAGGCCCCAGGGAAAGGAGGCTATCAATATAATATTTTACTTTCCTCAATCAAGGCCATCAAGACTTGGGGACTTCTCTAGCGATTCAGTGGTTAACACTCCATGCTTCCAATGCAGGGGGCCATGGGTTCAATCCCTGGTTGGGGAACTAAGATCCCACATGTCACATGCCACACAGTGTGGATAGAAAAAAAAAAAAAAAAAAAGGCCACCAAGGCTAAAGGATAACTAACTCTCAGGAGCCCAGGAGTCCCAATCAGAACCCAGTACCCTCTGGTCTGGAATGGAAGACCTCATGTTAAACCCCCATGCGCCACAAAAACATGGGGTGTCCAGAGGATCCTGGATGGGGTAGCCAGAGCTGATCCCCCAAAGCCTGACTGAACAAGAACATCTAGTGGCCGAAGGGTGACTGTCTCTTGATTAGCCATACTGTAAGACCCGGTCCCTTGGCCACCTCACATTTTCTCCCTGGTAGGATGCTGTGTGACTTTGGCAGGTCACATGCCCTCTCTGAATTTGAATCCCAGTGCCTGTATTTCCCCACCACCTCCATCCCCCTTCTTTGCCTCTGACCCCCCATTCTCACCGTCCCTCCCCTGACCCTTTGCTTCCAACACCTGCCCCTCCCTCACCCACAAAATTTTAATTTCAATGACAAGGGACTTGCTTCTCCATAACAAAATCATAGTTCTAAATACAGCATCCTTGGAGCCACAAACAGTGTACCTCAGTGCCCCTAAAATACAAGAGGTATGATTTTAATAAAAAAAATTTTAAATATATACCCTAGTGCCCTGCTGTGAAAATTAAAACCATCTGGAACTCAGGATTTCCAATAATTAATCTAGCCCTCCTTTGACACCACTACTAATTAAAATGTGATACCCACCTTTCCAAGGAAAAAAAGAAGAATTTACATAAAATTTAAAGATCTAACAAGAATTTAGTAATTCTAGGAACAAAGGTGGGGGCACATTCTTCTCTCTACCTTCCCCCATCCCTAGTAAACACTGAGTTGAGAATATTAGTGAACACTGAGATAGGGGGTTATAAGCCCTTCATGCTCCCTGCTTCCCTAAATCCACACTCCCTGTAACTCTCTTGTTGGCTTAGTCCCTGAGAACCAAGGGTTAAACGTCACAGCACTTCTGAGACTTGCTTTCAGCATCTCCTCACAAACTCAGGCCCCACATGGGATGGGGGTTGTTAGGGGTCAGGAGAGTCCCCAACCTCCAGGAGCTTCTGACAAAGGCAGCATGTGTAAAGGGAAAGGTGAGAGGTTTGAAATGCACATGTATGGATATGACTCCCTAGCTCCACTTGCCAGTGTATGACCCTGGGCTTCAGTTTCTTCATCTGTAAAATGGGGGTGGTCATCCCTCATCTGTTAACAGCCATTGTGAGGGTATATAAAATGATGCTGTTCTCAGAGGCTGGGTAGGAGAAACTCAGTAACTGTTCCTTAAGTTTCCTGATAATTGCAAAATAAACCCATTTACCCAGGGGGGAAAAAAAAAAAGTAGTGGAAAATAAATCTGGTACGTATAAAAGGGCAGAGGGGAAGCAAAACTTGCTTCCCCAAGGCAGGCCTTCTGTCCTGAACTTTCTCAGCATCCTCTAGGGTCTCGGGTACCCCACGCTGTGAGTGCATCAGAAAATGCCCTAGGCGGGGATTTACAGAGCCTTGCCATCCTGGAGGGGTAACCTGGAATAAGCCACACACCCTATCTGAGCCCCTAGTTTCCTTACCTATGCAATGGGAGTGGGGCCTGAGTGTTCTGATTGTCTCTGGGATTGGAGAGGGGTAGGGATGGGAAACCATAAAAAGCGGGTGAGGCCGCAGGGCTGAGGCCAGGCAGCCCCAAGCATGTCTGAGAGGAAGACTACTCTGTCCTCTCCCAGCACCAGCCTGGGCCCGTCTTCAGAACAGCTCCTACTGCACACTGGATCCGACTCCCCCGTGAGCCTGCCAAAGTCACACATCCCTGGGAGGTTAGGTACCTTCACCCTCCTTTTACAGTGTAGGAAACTGAGGTTCAGAGAAGCAACCCTTCCTAGGTTGGGGGTGTGGGGGCGGGCTGACATCCAGTCTGGCTGGCTCTCTTCCTGTTGGGGCCTGGGTCCCAGAGGAGGGATCCCAGCTCCAGGGAGACTTGGCTCAAAACACAGCCCCCGCCTCTCATTAGCCACAGCCCATCTGAGGAAGCCTTGGCCTGTGCCTGAGCCGTCCAGGGGCCTGGGGCTGGGGCTGGATGGCACCCCACCCCCGCCAGCCCAGCAGCCCCCACCCAGCAAGGGGACGGTCTGCACCAGCCGCTGCGCCCTGGGGAGCCAGAAGTCTGTTCTTCCCCGACCGCAGCAAGCCACGGAGTGACCTAGACTCCACTCAGCACATGACATAATGAGGAGGGAGCCGGGCCAAGATTATGTAAAGTCTTTAGGGAGTAATAACAGCAGCAGTTCTCAGAAAAAGAGAAAGAGAGACTCCACCCACCCGGACCAGGTTTGCCCCAGAGCCTGCTTGGTCCTCAGCATCTTGCTTCCCCGTCTCATGACCCAAGACCTTAGCCCCCAAGACGCACCTCTCAGGAGCCAGAAACCTCATCTCCACTCGGTTTGATTCTCAGGTCTGTCCCAGGCCAGGCAGGAGGCATCAAAGATACATCTTGCCACTCACCACCCTGGCATCCCCTCCTCCACTCTCTGCTACGCTTGCCCCCAGCAGTGTCTCCTCTACAGATCCGCCAGAGGATCCTTACAAAATGTAACATGAACTGTGCCTCTCCCCTGCTAAAGCCTCCTATGGATCTCCACGCGTGCGTGCTTAGTCGCTCAGTCGTGTCCGACTCTTTGCAGCCCCAGGGACTGCAGCCCACCAGGCTCCTCTCTCCATGGGATTTTCCAGGCAAGAATACCAGAGTGGATTGCCATTTCTTCCTCCAGGGGATCTTCCCGACCCAGGGATCAAACCAGTGTCTCTTGCATTGCCAGGCGAATTCTTCACCACCGTGCCACCTCGCTAACAATCCAGACTCCTCAAGGGGACCCTAAGAGGCACCCGTCTGGCCCCTGCCATCCGTCCCCATCTTCCACCCTCGCTCACAGCCCTCCAGCCACACAAGCCTCCTTGCTTTTCCTGCTCTGACTCACCCACACACCCCCACCTCAGGGCCTTCACACTCTTCCTCCGCCCGGCCGGTGATGGCTTTGCCCAGAGTTTCCCACAGCAGCTCCGCATCTCAACTCAGATGTCACCTCCTCAGAGAGGAGTCCCTGGGCTCACAAAGAGCCAGACATGACTGAGCGACTAACACTCTCACACACTCTTCATCCTTACCTCATCAAGCCCTTTACATACTTACTAAAGCTTACTTATTGGTCATTTACCGTAACCCACGGCTGGGCTAGGTGCCGGAAACCCCAGTGGTGGATGAGACAGGTAAGGGCCTGCCCTCATGGAGCCTGCCTTCTGGTGGACAGAGACAGACACAGAAAGGTAGCAGATAAGAGGAGACCGCTTGGAGGAGAGCTCGGAGGAGAGTGGAGCAGGGGTGGCAGGAGCTGGACTGGGAGGGTGGCGTGACGTCTCAGGCCCCGTGCAGTGCAGGCAGATTCTTTACCATCTGGGCCCCAGAGAAGCCCCAGGTATGCATAATGCCACTTAAAAGTTAAAGCAAACAAGATTCAGGGAGGTAAAGGGACTTGCTCAAGGCCATACAGCTAGTGAAAGCAGAGCAGAAGTTCAAATTCAGTGTCTGATCCCACAATCAATGCCGGTAGCAACTCTGCTCCCCACCGGTGTTACTCCTGCCTCTCACTAGAACTCTGAGCTCCCCCACTCACCCACCCCCAGCCTCAGAGTTACTATCAGATATTCTGACGAAGGGAGAACGTCCTATCCCTCTCTGGGCCAGGGNTCCCCCTGCCCCCATACAACAGCGCTGAGTATTCTGGCTTAAATAATCATAACATCTTTGAGCAGAAGATACCCTTTCATTTCAACGACCCCATTTTACAAAAGAATAAATGGGCTCAGAAAGGCTAACTCCCACCTAAGGCCTCCAGCTCCTAAATGGGGGCACTGAGATTCCAGTTCCCTCCGATGCCAGAGTCCACATGCTCACCCTCTCAGAAGACCACCTCCCTGGCTTTCGCAGGCCCTCCAGAGGCCTTCTCAGGGCTGCTCTGGGTACTGTCCGTCCTGGGAGTCTGGCCTTCTGCAAAGCCTCAGCTGATTCGTGGTGATATATGGCAGATACCAACACACTATTGTAAAGCAATTAACCTCCAATTAAAAACAAATTATAAAAAAGAAAACTTGGGCGTTTGGGGTGTTTTTTCTTAATCAGGTGGAAAAGCTGCCTTTATCAAATGAAAGTAGGCAACCACAAGCCTGATAAAAGCAGAGTGGCTCCTACACCACCGTAACCAATGCTGGGGCTCCTAACCCTTCCCTGCAGGCTGGCTCAGCTGACCCTGGGTCTCCTCTGCTGAGTCTCAGGTCCCACCACCCAGCAGCCCTGCTTACTGCAGCTAGTGCGCCTTGACGCCTCCACATTCCAGCTTAGGGCATCGACCTCGGAGGCAGCGGGCCCTTCTCATCTTTGCTTGGCTGGTGAAGGAACTCAGCCCAGAGCCAGCCAGACATGCTTGCCCCAGGCACTGGAGGATGCTCAGTGACAGGGCTGCCACTAGAACCCAGGTGTCCTGTCTCCTGACTGCTGGCCAGACCGAGGTGACCAGGACCAAGGGCAGGCAGGGGTGGGACTGACGCAGTAACCCCAGGTGGGCAGGACGGCGCTCGCCCAGCTTCTGGCTGGCCAGGCGTCCACCACTCTACCTGTGCCGCTAGCCCCGGCCCACACACTTCTTCCTCCAGAGAGGAACCCAAAGCTATGAAAGCCCCGCATTCCTGGAACAGCACACCTGGGGCCCCCGGTGCTCTGGGAGAGTTTCAGGGAGCCATGAGGAGACCCTCCTGCAGAACAGCCTGGTGTAGAAGCCCGGCTCCTCTGTGAAGGTTTCACCAAAGGCTGCTCACTGTGGTAAAGAAGCCTACGCGCTCTGGGGCAGGCGTCACGCAAAGGGAGGCCAGCGTCTTGCACCTGCCTAAGGGGTCTAGCGCCTCAGGATGCCATCGAACCTGAGATTCTGAGGGTTTCAGAGACTCCAACCTGAGATTCCGAGGGTCTGCAGGGACCCCAGATTCCAGGCATTTATAAGGATTGTTTATAATTGGTGTTTGCTGGAATTCCCAGACTGTATTCTAACTGTGTATGAATGCAAGTCTCAGAAGACACCATTCTTTCAGCTGGACGGAGCCCTGAGAAGGACAGAGCAGGTTCTGTGACATCCTGGGTTGCCTGGCCTGACTGAGGACCACTGGCTACCCCTCCCCCACAGGCAGGACAAGCTAATGCAGTCCCATCCTCCCGCTTGACTTGGCCACATAAATCACCCTCCCAATAATATTTGTATTGATTATCTAGATTGGAAGCCTCAATTGGCTCCATTGTCTCACTTCCTCTCTCAGGGCTCACAGATGGGGTCCCAGCCCCTCATCTGCGTTACTAATGCGACATTTAAATGGAGCAGTCTCAGCAGCCAGCAAGGCCCCTTGCTGCCCTGGGTGCTGGGAGACTGGAGGAGTGATAAACATGTTCCTTGACAGAGAATCATTAAATCTAGACTTTGTGGAGCTGGAGGAGAAGCCAGGATGGGCAAGTCCCTGTATACGCCAGGTGTGGTTTCCCCAACACCTCCAGGCTGCTTGTCAGACACCCAGAGTTCAGGCCAGACCCTCCCCCTCAGCACGAGCCTCTCAACAAGACCTCTCAGCGATCCAGGTGCACACGGATGTTTAAGAGGCGAGGTGAGTCCATCCCTTGTAATGCACAGAAGGGAGACTGCTGAGCCCCAGAGATGCTCAGGTCACACGGGAGAGACTGCTGAGCCTCGGGTTCAGGTGGAGGAAACAAGAGGGCAGGTGGCTTCTGGAGAGAGGGGCCGGCCATTCCTACCTCCTCTCCCTCCCGAGCTCCAGACCCCGATCTCAGAGCCTGGACAGATGGCTCAGACCAGAGTCTGACCCCCCTGTACTCTCCCAGCCTGGAGGGGCCAGAGAGAACTCCGGGGACTCCCCAGGAGGGCACCTCCCTCCTGCCCCAGCCAGCCAGCTGCCCCTTCCCTGGCAGCAACTGGACGGCAGATCCCAGGGAAAACCAGCACCTGGGTCTGCCCAGCACAGCCAGGCGTCCACAAAGGGGGGAAGCAGAGAGCTGAGGCCACAGAGAGGCGACCAGCAGAGGGCCTGGGAGAGGTGGGGAGGAGGCCGAGGACCCTGGTCAGAGGGAGGGAAGCAAGGAGAGAGCCTGAGATGGTGGGGATGGGGGAGGCAGAGTGATGGACAGGGGCAACCAGGAGGAGGGGGGTGGACTCAGGAGACAGAGATGCCAGATGACAAGAGGAGCAGCCAGAGCGAGAAGGGGAGCAGGGGGAAGAGGGCGGAGGGGCACGAGGCAGTAACGAGCGGTGGGGCAGGAGAGCAGGAGGCAGCTGGCCTGGAGGAGCCGGAGCCTGGCCCGGCCCAGCCCGGCCTGCCGGCCCAGCCCCCAGTGACAGCGCAGCTGCCACACGGGCCCACCACGAGGTCAGTCCTGCCCCGGGGCACCGGGAGAATAAATGGTGTCCAAGATAAAGAGATCCAAGAAATTATTTGTCTTGTCATGTCTCAACTGCAATGGGCAGGGACCGGCGGGCAGGCAGAGCTTCGTCTCAGAACGGCCCAGGCTGGCAGGCGTGGCCACCCACACCCCCCGGGCCCATGGCTGGGACGTGGAACACCTTCCAGAACCCGTGCCCGGGAAGGTAGGAAGCGGTGAGGGCCCGGTCGGCATTTGCTCAGGGGCTGGGCAGGAGGAGTCTTGGGTGCCTCCCTCACAGCTGAGGATCTCTGCGGGCTAGGGGCCTATGGATGGGCCTATGGATGGAAGGGAGTCGGGGTACGGCACTCCTTCCGGCCCCCTGCAGAGGCAGCCTGGGGCAGGTGATGGCTTCTGAACACCTCAGGGGAGCTGGGTTGTTCCAGGGTCAAAGGCAGGTCAAAGGCAGCCCCAGGTGGTGTGAGCACCCATGTTTCATAAGAGAGCAAACCTCAGCCCACAGAGCACACATGCACACACCTCTCCGTGCAAATACATATACTGACACACATATGCACATATGCACACACACACTCGCACCAGGCCAATTTCCACCACCACCACAAACCTCCAAAAAACATTCCCCAGAGGCTCCCACCCAAGCATCTGAACCGTGGACAGGTGAAATGACACTTGGGGAGCAGCAGCAACCTGTTAGACCCCAGCCCCAGGCAAGCCACGATCACCCCGACAGCTAATACCTATGGGGCATTGACAGCAAGAGTAGGCTTTACTCCTGTCTGCAGTTACCACTCCCAACAAGGCTCTCAGGGATGTGCTTCTGCACCTCCATTCCACAGATGAGGAAACTGAGGCCCAGAAAGATGCAGCACGGGGTGCAAAACCACACAGCCAGGATCTGGGAGAGCTGCGATTTGAACCTGAGGTCTCGGTGACCAGAAAGGATGCACACAGTGGGGCAGGAGGGGGCCGACACCTACCATACTTGTCCCCGTCCTCGCCGCGGGCACTGATCCTGCGGCCCAGGACCTGGATGTGCTTCCCGCTGGTCCGGCTGTAGAGCTGGTACAGCCGCAGCTGCTTACGGCTCACATCGTCCCGAGCCCGCGTCTGGTTCTCCACGTGGATGCGGAAGTCCACGTTCTCCTCGGCCGCCAGCACCTGGGCGGGGAAAGGGGTGACAGTGAGCCACCGTGGAAGCCCAGACGCCCTGCGTGCAGGAGCCACGTTCACAGCAGAGAGCCCGGGCCTCCGTGATGCCAGCTCTGGGGCAAGCACCAGCACAGGCTCCTAACCGCCCTGCTTGTCGTCGCTCCGTTGTGGCTGACTCTTTGTGACCCCAAGGACCATAGCCCATCAGGCTCCTCTGTCCTGGGATTTCCCAGGCAGGAATACTGGAGTGGGTTGCCATTTCCTTCTCCAGGGGATCTTCCCAACCCAGGGAATCAAACCTGTGTCTCCTACATTGGCAGGCGGATTCTTTACCACTGAGCCACCAGGGAAGCTCAATTGCCCTGTTATCTCCCATTTCATAGATGGGGCAACTGAGGCTCAGAGAGGTGAGGCAAGTTGTCCGAGGTGGCCCAGCCGGGAAGTTGCAAAGCTAAGAATCAGGTCTAGGTCTATCTGAAAACACATTTGCTTGACAGCAAACAAAGTTCGCTTTCTTTCCGCCACAGCCCCAAATTAAAAGAAGAAATATGGACCAGAGCTGCCCATGTGACCTTGAGAACACAGTTTGTTCTGCCTCAGATTTCTCCCCAGGAAAAGAGTGGAGCGGAGCCGCCATCCTGACTGCAACCCAGGATGGCTGTGAGGGAGCAGTGAGCCAATGGGGAGAAAAGTACCAAAGTCATCACAGAGAGGGGACAGGATTAGGGGCATACCATTGCTGTCTGGGGCCTCAGTGGGACAGGACGGAGACCTGGCAAGTCTCTTCCTAGGAATGGACGGTCCACACCCCACCGTCCCTTCTCCCCTAGGAGCTGATGCTGGAGGGGTTCTCCTCCATAATGTAGTGGTCCTTATGCTCGCCCCTACCACCAGGCATTTGCCCACACCCCTAACCCCTTGTAGAGAAGCTTTTGCTTAGCATCTCCCATTAAATTTCCTGTACCCTAGAAGTTTAGGGCTTCTCCGTTAGCTCAGATGATAAAGAATCTGCCTGCAATGCAGGAGACCCCGGTTTGATCCTTGGGTCGGGATGATCCCCAGGAGAAGCGAATGGCAACCCACTCCAGTATTCTCGCCTGGAGAATTCCATGGACAGACCACGGGGTCAGAGAGCAACTAATACTTTGCAGAGATCCTATGCACACACACACACATAAAAAATCCATCCACTTTTATAGGCTTCCCTGGTAGCTCAGTGGTAAAGAATCCTCCTGCCAATGCAGGAGACATGCATTCGATCCCTGGGTCGGGAAGATCCCCTGGAGGAGAAAATGGCAACCCACTCCAGAATTCTTGCCTGGGAAATACTATGGACAGAGGAGCCCAGTGGGCTACAGACCATGGGGTTGCAAATAGGCACGATTTAGCAACTAAACAGCAACTAGAAGTTTAGTTCATGTCTGACCACACTCTCCAGGAATCCACCTCTGGCTAAGCCAACAGTATCTCTCCAGTCTTCCTTTCCTGAACACGGTCCAGGTGAGAGCTGAACAACTTGCACGTACCTCCTCACCAGCTTTCTGCGTCTACTCTCCCCTGGAAGTCCATCTCCCACCAAATCCAATCACCTTGTGTAATCCTCTCCTAAACTCTCCAGGGCTTCCCATCAAGTTTAGATTCTTTTTTTTTGGCAGCGNTTGGTGTGTATGCCCACCAGTGGGATTGCTGGATCATACGGCAGTTCTATTTCCAGTTTTTTAAGGACTCTCCACACTGTTCGCCATAGTGGCTGTACCAGTTTGCATTCCCACCAACAGTGTAAGAGGGTTCCCTTTTTTCCACACCCTCTCCAGCATTTATTGCTTGGTTTGATGCATGATACAGGGTGCTCAGGGCTGGTGCACTGGGATGACTCACAGGGATGGGATGGGGGGCGGTGGGAGTGGGGCTCAGGATGGGGAACACATGTACACCCATGGCAGATTCATGTCAATGTATGGCTATGGCAAAACCAATACAATATTGTAAAGTAAAATAAATAAATAAATAAAACTGAGATTAAAAAATAATAAAAAAAATTTTTTTAATTTAAAAATTGTAGTATAAAATACTCAGAATTTTAGTGCCCTCTGCGGTTCTTTTAAGAATCAACTTAATATGGAATTATTTCTGTCTGATGTGCCTTTCCTCATCTTCATGTCCTTAATGAACAACTTTTTCCTACATTTCTCTACCACCATCAGAGACCTCATTTTGTACCCTTGGGAAAAGCCTGTTCTGCAGCAAGATTACCTCTCTCCCTTCCTCCCAATTATATATATATATATACACACACACACACACACATAATACATGTGTTATATGTGTGTGTGTGTGTGGATATATATACAATTTATAACAAAAACATGTGTATCCACTGAAAAATATTCAGAAAATACAGAAATAAAAACAATTTAAAATCACATTTAGTTCCACTACTGCTGTTGTTTAGTTGCTAAGTCATACCCAGCTCTTTGCAACCCTGTGGACTGCAACACATCACACTTCACTGTCCTTCACTACCTCCCGCAGTTTGCTCAAATTCATGTCCTTTGAGTCAGTGATGTTATCCAGCCATCTCATCCTCTGTCTCCCCCTTCTCCTCCTGCCCTCAGTCTTTCCCAGCATCAGGGTCTTTTCCAACGAATTGTATCAGCTTCAGGTGTCCAAAGTATTGGGGCTTCAGCTTCAGTATCACNTCCTTTGAGTCAGTGATGTTATCCAGCCATCTCATCCTCTGTCTCCCCCTTCTCCTCCTGCCCTCAGTCTTTCCCAGCATCAGGGTCTTTTCCAACGAATTGTATCAGCTTCAGGTGTCCAAAGTATTGGGGCTTCAGCTTCAGTATCACTTCTTCCCATGAATATTCAGGGTTGATTTCCTTTAGGACTGACTGGTTTGATCTCCTTGCTGTCCAAGGTACTCTCAAGAGTCTTCTCCAACACCACAGATTGAAAGCATCAGTTCTTCGGTGCTCAACCTCCTTTATGGCCCAATTCTCACATCTGTACATGACTACTGGAAAAACCATAGCTTTTACCATCTGGACCTTTGTCAGCAAAGTAATGTCTCTGCTTTTTAATATGCTATCTAGGTTGATCATAGCTTTTTTTCCAAGAAGTAAGCATCTTTTAATTTCAAAGTCACAGTGATTTTGGAATCAAAGAAAATAAAGTCTTTCACTGTTTCCATTGTTTCCCCATCTATTTGCCATGAAGTGATGAGACCAGATGCCATGATCTTAGTTTTTTGAATACTGAGTTTTAAGTCAGCTTTTTCACTCTCTTCTTTCACTCTCATCAAGAGGCTCTTTGGTTCCTCTTTGCTTTCTGCCATAAGGGTGGTATCATCTGTATATCTGAGTTTATTGATATTTCTCCTGGCAATCTTGATTCCAGCTTGAGCTCATCTAGCCTGGCATTTCACATGATGTACTCTAAATATAAGTTAAATAAGCAGGGTGACGGTATACTGCCTTGACATACTTCTTTCCCAATTTGGAACAAGTCCATTGTTCCATGTCCAGTTCTAACTGTTGCTGACTGTAGTTTCTTGACCTGAATACAGGTTTCTCAGAAGGCAAATAAGGTGGTCTGGTTTTCCCATCTCTTGAAGAATTTTCTACAGTTTGTTGTAATCCACACCGTCAAAGACTTTAGCATAGTCAATGAAGCAGAAATAGATGTTTCTCTGGATTTCTCTTGCTTTTTCTACGACCCAGCAGACGTTGGCAATTTGATCTCTGATTCCACTGCCTTTCCTAAATCCAGCTTGTACATCTGGAAGTTCTCTGTTCACATAGTGTTGAAGCCTAGTTTGAAGGATTTTGGTAACCATAAATTTGTTTTCTATGTCTGGGAGTCTGTTTATGTTTTGAAATAAGTTCATATGAATCATATTTTTAGACTCCACACGTAAGTGATACCATATGATATTTTTCTTTCTGAGTTGCTTCACTGAGTATGATAATCTCTAGGTAATTAATATTTTAATTGTCTAAAATATTGATTGTCTTAAGTGCCACAATTTATTTAAATCATTCATTAGTATGGATTTTTCTATGGCTACAGATTTTTGCCAATATAAAAAAATACCACACAGTATCATTGAAACTAAATTTTTGCATACTATTTATTCAGGTTAAGTGAAGTGAAATGAAGTCACTCAGTTGTGTCCGACTCTTTGAAACCCCCTGGACCGTAGCNTTGCCAATATAAAAAAATACCACACAGTATCATTGAAACTAAATTTTTGCATACTATTTATTCAGGTTAAGTGAAGTGAAATGAAGTCACTCAGTTGTGTCCGACTCTTTGAAACCCCCTGGACCGTAGCCTACAAGTCTCCTCTGTCCATGGAGTTTTCCAGGCAAGATTACTGGAGTGGGTCACCATTTCCTTCTCCAGGGGATCTTCCCAAGCCAGGGATTGAACCTGGGTCACCTGCATTGCAGGCAGATGCTTTACCATCTGAGCCACCATGGAAGCCTGTGATTTATTCAGGATAGATTCCTAGAAATAGGTCAAGATAATCACATAATTAAGCATGAACAGGTAGAGTTTTAATAAAGACCATCAATTTTTATTCCAGAAAGATTGTGGAATTTTATACTCCTATCAGCAATTTAAAAAAAAAAGAGAGATGAAAACAGTGTATGTATATGTCTACATATTTGCTTGTATTAGTGTGCATATGTGTTTCTTCTAATAAGGTGACATATTACTTAACTTAGGTAACTATATTAGAGTGACTAGTTGCTACAATAAAACCTAAAATTGTAATGGCTTAACATAATGAAAATATATTTTTTGCTGATACAGCATTCAGTGAAGGGTTCCTGATTGAAGATGGCTTTCCTCCATGGGTTGATCTAGAGATTTGGACTCTTCCATCTTGTGGCTGGCAATTTTCTTGTGCCTTATTGATGTTATACCCATCTGGTGGGGATATAGGGAAAAGAGAAAGCATGATGGAAGTATAACTTCACAGTCCACTGGCTAGAATTCAGTCCTGTGGTCTACAAGGGACTCTGGGAAATCTAGACAGGGATTGGGGCCACAGAGACCAAAACGGATAGCCCCAGGTAGAACAATAGAGCAGGCTTACAAAATATGAAAAATTTCAGCTACACTGACAAAAGAGATAAATTGCAGTCAGTAGCAATGGCATTCCCATGTACACACAGGGAGTTTTTCATCTTAATCATGCTGAAAATTTTTATTTTAACTGGGGCAATTTAGATCATTGCATCTGGTCCCAATACTTCAAGAGAAATAGATGGGGTAACAGTGGAAACAGTGTCAGACTTTATTTTGGGGGGCTCCAAAATCACTGTAGATGGTGACTGCAGCCATGAAATTAAAAGACGNGGGGCACCATTTTTTAAAAGCCTTTCATTGAATTTGTTACAATATTGCTTCCATTTTATGTTTTGATTTTTTTGGCTATGAGGCATAGGGGATCTCAGCTCCCTAACTAGGGATGGAACCCTCACCCTCTGCCTTGGAAGGAAAAGCCTTAACCACTGGGCTGCCAGGGAAGTCCCTTCCCATCACATTTTTATAAAGGTCCCCATTGTGGCCTCAAGGCCCTGCAGGATGAGCCCCTGACCGCTTTTCCACCTCCATCTCCCAGCGCTTCTTCCCCCCAGGCACACTGGCTGCCTGAGTACGCCTCTGAGCATTCCAGACAGAAAACCCAACAGCTGCCTCAGGGCCTTTGCACTTGCTCTCCCCCTGTTTCACTGCTCTCTCCCAGACTTTTGCCCTCTGGTTCGTCTAATTCATTGGAGTCTCTGCTCAAGTGTCACATCCTGAGAGAGGACTTCCGTGACTGCTTTTCTCTGGGGCAGCCCCCACTTTTGTCGCTCTTCATCTCCCTACCACACTTTGTTTTTCCTTCTAGTATTCATCAACCTGACATAACATCTCCTTATCTGGTTTTTGTCTGTCTCCCTGACTTGTTTGTTATCATATCCCCAGCACTCAGCATAGTAGAAACTAAAACATGCGTTAAATGAATGAATGAATGAACAAGTTAACATTGAAAAGATCCGGGCTCCTGTCATCCCATGTAACAGTGAATGAGGTTTCCCTGCATAGGTGCTAAGTTACTTCAGTCATGTCCGACTTTTTGTGACCCTATGAACTGTCGCCCATCAGGCTCCCCGGTCCATGGGATTCTCCCGGCAAGAATGCTGGAATGGGTTGCCATGCCCTTCTCCAGGGATTTTTCCCAACTCAGGGATCAAACTCACGTTCTCTTACATCTGCATTGGCAGGCAGGTTTTTTTGTTTGTTTGTTTTTTTACCACTAGCACCTCTAGATTTCCCTGTGCCCTGAAAATTGTATGCCTGTCCCAGCCCATTTAACCAGAAAGCTAAGTAATTCTTGAAGTCCAGACAGCATCCCAGGTTTGTTCTAGGCATGCTAGGCTTTCAGGATCCCATTCCTATGTGGGTAGGACCCCATTCAGCCCACGGAAGAGCTCTTGGAATCAGGACTGCGTGAGCATGTGTCTCACCCCTCAGCTGTGGAGCTCCTCGGGCAGGAACTGTGTTTTCCTCATTTCTACACCCCATGCCCAGGCTTCCCAGGTGTCTCAGATGGTAAAGAATTTGTCTGCAGTGCAGGAGACCTGGGTTCAATCCCTGAGTCAGGAAGATCCCCTGGAGAAGGGAATGGCTACCTGCTCCAGTATCCTTGCCTGGAGAATCCATGGACAGAGGAGTTTCGTGGACTACAGTCCACAGGGTCGCAGAGTCAGACCCGACTGAGTGACCAGCACACTTACTTGCTTGTGCCCCAGCCAAGGTCTCTGTATCCTGGAGGACCTGTGTGTGTCCTCTCCCCTCAGTCTGAGCCTCATGGGCCCTTCAGCTGGACCACGTCATTTAACCTTCACTATCATCCTCATGGTGGAAAGACTATCCCACACGACACGTGAGGAAACTGAGGCTCTGAGGCTGGACCAACACGGTCACAGAGCAGGCCTTGGCAGAGGTAGCGCCAAGGTGCACGGTCCCCAGAGCGCTGCTTTCAGCTCCCCCTCGCTGGGCCCCGCCCGCCCCACCAGTGCCGTCGGGAGCAGGACCCAGGTTCAAAACCCAGGGCTAGCCACTCCTGAGCTGAGGGTCCCCAGGCAAGTTACTGAGAGGTGACGATACCCACCTCGTGGGCTGCTATGAATATTATACACATAGTCTTAGAACAGTTGCCTGGTACAGAGTCAGGTGCTCAGCAGGCACAGATAATTACGGAGTGGGGCCTTTGCAGTGGTCTAGTGGCTGAGACTCATGCTCCCAATACAGGAGGCCTGAGTTCAATCCCTGGTCAGGGAACTAGGCCCCATAAAACGTAACTAAAGATGTCATATGCTGCGATGAAGACCAAAGAACATCTGTGCCACAACTAAGACCCAGCATAGCCCAGGAAATAAATATTAGAATAAAAAAACTACTGAGAGGATACCAGGGATACTTTTAAGAGGCTCTTGGTGAAACCTCGCAAACAGAAGCCTCCCCATGACCCAAGTAGGTCATACTCTCACGTCCTTAGGGACAAGGCACTTGAGCTGCTCAGATGAGTCTGGGAAGATATCAGTGCTTTTGATCGTCCCTTCAGCCCTAGGACATGGGAATGCTTGTCACCCCATTTAGCACATGTGGAAAGCAAGGCTCAGAAGACGTGAGCTGGTTGCTTTGAACTGCACTGCCCAGGGGCGCAGGGTCTGTTCACCGGCACACCAAGCGTGCACATGTTTCACTTGCACGCCCTTCAGTGGCCAGCCCATTCAGAGCCAGTTCTCATGCCTGGGACCCACTTCCTGTGACACCCTGGTGCTCAGGGAGGTCAGGGCTTACGTGCCCCCGAGGCCCACACCTGAGGGGCCTGTGGAATGACGTTACAAGTTGGGCCGGCCCTGTGCCCCCACCACAGGCCAGGCCTCCCCCCCTCTTCTCCAGATCTCCTCCTGCTCACAGGAGACCTTATTGACCAGAGGTCAAACCAATCTCCTCATCCCCGGTCCCTGAGGGGCACTGTCCCGCCCGGAAGCAGCCTCCCATTAACGATTTTCCTCCTGGCCCACTGGGCAGAGGCGGCTGGGTGACCCAGGGTCAGCAAGGCTATGCGGGGCATTCCCAGGGTGTGGGGACAATCCATCTTGCCCAGCTCCCACCATCTGAACCGCACTCTGGGGCCAGGTCAGTCCCGAGGGAGGTCACCAGGTGGCCTCCGACGTGGAGACAGAGTCCGTCCGTTTGGAAAGGTGGGGAGCGCCCTGGGCTTCCTGGGCCAGGCCTCTGGGGCTGCAGGGCTTTGCATGGGCCGGACCCTCCACGGCTGAGTCCCCTCGCTGCCACCCGAAACTACCACAGCACTGTCGATCAGATGCCCTCCAACACAAAGCAAATGCCTGGCTAAAGCCTTGCATGTGCGCTCAGTCGTGTCCGACTCTTTCACGACCCCACGGACTGTAGCCCGCCAGGCTCTTCTGTCCGTGGGATTCTCCAGGCAAGAACACTAGAGGGGATTGCCATTTCCTTTTCCAGAGGATCTTCCCGACTCAGGGATCAAACCCGTGTCTCCTGCATTGCAGGCAGATTCTCTACCGCTGCGCCACCTGGGTCTACAATACAAAATAAAAACAAGGTGCCCGGTCCCCTCTGCCTGGCTGGCCCCTGCCCCAGGTACCTCCTCTGGAAGGTACCTGTTTCCTCTCCTCTGGCCTCAGGTTGGGTTATAGCCTGTGGGCACTACTGTAACATGTTGTTCATTGCCCCCAGAGTCCAGTTTACCCGGTATACCCCTGAATCTCCACCTTTGCACCTGGCAAATGTCTGCCATACAACTGTGGCTAGGACGAGGGGGTCCTGGCAGCCAAAATCAGCCCACCACTTACTAACCAGATGAGCTGAGTAACAAGAGAGGGTTTTTAAAGCCATCGGTTGCTAAGCTCTCCTCTGTTCCAGGCTCTCTGCTAAGAAGACCTCAAGACACAGTACCTCATCACACGTCTTCAGCCTCCCGTGGAGGAAGGCCCAGCACTGGCCCACCTCTCGGGGTCTGCCTGCGGAGCTCAGGCAGAGCAGCGCCACGCGGGAGGATCCTCTCCCTCCCCTTTCCTGCTACTTGGCCTCACCGCCCAAGGGGGCCCGTCTTCCAGGCCTTCCTAGGGCAGTCAGAGCTGCTCTCTACCCGGATAACAGCTGCCCGGGTGCATAACCACCAGGGGTGCTGAAAGGCTGCAGTGTGACAGGAACCAAAAGGCCGCAGCTCTCGTGAGGTGCGCAGGGATGGACAGGCAGGGTGTCTCCTGGGGCAGAGATCGGTGCCTTAGAAGAGGCTCTCCTTTTCCCGCCCACCACATACCTGCCTTTTGGGTCAAGGCAGCTTTTCCCACAACAGGGGAGCCTGTGGTGGGGGTCCCCCTGAAGCCTGAGCGAGAGCACGATTGCCGCCTGGGGCCCCTCTCCCTCACCTGAGGGCTTGGGCCCTGATGGGAATATTCACGCCCAGACCCAGGAAGTGCACAGGGGCAGTAATGGCCCGGTGGGTTCAGTTGTCTCAGTCAGGCTGTGCCCCAGAACATAGCGTGGACACGGTGGTGCTTGGTGGAACAGAGCTCGCTGTCTCTGTCTGCAGTCTCACAGTGGGGGGCTCCCCTATTCCAGAACCGTCTGGCTGCCCCCATCCATAGCACAGCACCCACACGCAATCCTTTACCATCCAGCCCCCACCCACCTTCCAAGCTTCCTCCCTTAGGCACCTTGGAGGGAAACTAACATGTGTGAAAAGATGTTGGGGTGAGCCCCCCATGCCAGGGCCAGCTTCCAGGTTTCCATCTCCCCAATCCCTCATGACTCTGAAGGCATGTTTGCAGGAATTTCCTATTTTTTCCTGGGCCCACCTCCCACCATCGGCCACATCTCCTATATACACATGTTATATCTAGACACCCACATCATACACATTCAACAAGGTAACCAACACTCACTGACCTCAAGTGTGACCTGGCTCCATCGCAAATCACCAACTTATTCGACTTCTTTAACCCTCAGTTTTCTCATCAGTAGAATGACATTGCTTACAATTATTTATCTCAGAAAACCATTAGTAATCATTAGGTACCTTTTTTGTTTTTCTTTCGTCTAAACAGCCACAACTTATGGAGCATGTCCTCTGTGCTAAGAACAGCTTTAAGTAAATTATCTCATGTCGTCCCCAGAGCAGCCCTATGAGTTGGTATGATCATTACCCCATTTCCCAGATTAGGAAACTGAGGCTCAGATAGGTTACATTGCACAGAATTGGTGCAAAAAAGGATCAAGATTTGGATCCAGCTCAGCTTAGGATGCACACTCCCCTCCTCTTCAGCCTGGCCTGCTTCTCTCTGCTTTTCCCTTCTCTCTGTCACCCACCTCTCCCCCATTCAGGAAAGCAGTTGACTCTGGCCACAAGCCAGTGGAGCAGGGACTGAGGTGGAAGATTAAACATGAAAGGACTGAAGGCCTTGAGCTCCCCCTCCTACCTAGGAGAGGAGGATGGGCTCAGACTGCCCCCTCCCGCCTAGGTCCCCATTTTTGAGGCCTCACAAAACCCGTGCCCCTGTCTCCAGGCAGCCTGCCCAGAAAGGGAGGGTCTCCCCAGTCCCAGAAGAGGCAGCCCCCAGACTTCCGGCCACATTCNTTATCTCAGAAAACCATTAGTAATCATTAGGTACCTTTTTTGTTTTTCTTTCGTCTAAACAGCCACAACTTATGGAGCATGTCCTCTGTGCTAAGAACAACTTTAAGTAAATTATCTCATGTCGTCCCCAGAGCAGCCCTATGAGTTGGTATGATCATTACCCCATTTCCCAGATTAGGAAACTGAGGCTCAGATAGGTTACATTGCACAGAATTGGTGCAAAAAAGGATCAAGATTTGGATCCAGCTCAGCTTAGGATGCACACTCCCCTCCTCTTCAGCCTGGCCTGCTTCTCTCTGCTTTTCCCTTCTCTCTGTCACCCACCTCTCCCCCATTCAGGAAAGCAGTTGACTCTGGCCACAAGCCAGTGGAGCAGGGACTGAGGTGGAAGATTAAACATGAAAGGACTGAAGGCCTTGAGCTCCCCCTCCTACCTAGGAGAGGAGGATGGGCTCAGACTGCCCCCTCCCGCCTAGGTCCCCATTTTTGAGGCCTCACAAAACCCGTGCCCCTGTCTCCAGGCAGCCTGCCCAGAAAGGGAGGGTCTCCCCAGTCCCAGAAGAGGCAGCCCCCAGACTTCCGGCCACATTCCACCACCACCTGCCTCCTGCTCTAGGAGCAGCATCGGGCCGGCCACGCCAAGGGCTTTCAGAGCTTCTCCAAATTCTGGATTCAACCCCGAGACCTGCACTCCCTTTCAGGAGTGGTCCCTGGTAGAGTCAGCACCCTCTCCAAGCTGAAAGGCAGCTCCCAAACTCTTCCTCGAGAGCAAGCCTGGCCTCCTGCCCAGGATCTGATGCCGGTCATAGAGCTCTGTGGATTATTATTGTCCTTGAGAGCGAAACTAATGCTGGCACCCACCTAGTGGGCACGTGCTCAGGGCCAGGGCCTGAGCTTAGCACTTTGCAGGCCCCGCTTCCTCACTGCTCACAGGACCTGAGCAGGTTACTGCGATCGCCATCCCCATGATGCAGGGAGACACAGAGAGGCCACGGGATCTGCCCAAGGTGGACAAACACAGATGCACCAAGACCAGGGCCTGTCTCTGGCTCCAGAGCCTGTCAGGTTCCCCAAGCGGCCACCCCTGGACAGGAAGGGGAGGAGAAAAGCCGGGCCACCCCTGAATCTGAGCTTGGCTCACTCAGACCCAGGCCCCACCCACCCAGCAGCTCCGGGCTCCTCCCCTCTCTGCCGTCACACTCACCATATCCATTCCAGTCAGGACAGAGTGACCCTCCAAAGGGTACTTCCCCACCCCCAGCCCTGTCTCTTATACACATCTAGATGTGTATAAGAGACAGAGGGAGGTCACCGGGTGGCCTCCGACATNCCGGGCTCCTCCCCTCTCTGCCGTCACACTCACCATATCCATTCCAGTCAGGACAGAGTGACCCTCCAAAGGGTACTTCCCCACCCCCAGCCTGTCCATTAAGCTCCCGGGGTTGTCAATGTATTGATTGGCAGGGCTGCATCACCATGGGAGGGGGTGCTGCCACCCAAGGCGCTGACCGGGGGCGCCTCCTCCCCATACATCAGCCTCTCTGTACAGATCGTCAATATGGGCGCTGCAGCCAGTCAACCCTGGAGCCAGCTTGTGGGGGGGCAGGACTTCTACAGACCCACGCTCCCTTCTTTCCTCCCTTTCTCATTCCTTCCAGTCCCTTTTCCTGGAAGCCCTTGGGTGGGGAGAATGGTCCTGCATGTCAAAGAGGTAATAAATAAGCCCTTTATTCCGGCATTCTAAGGCCCATCATGGCCTTTTACGTCACCCCCATTCCTGAACTTGATGCACCAGCCACTCCAACCAGTGTGGAGTCCCCTGAGCACAGCAGGCTGTTCCTTGCTCCTTGCAGAAATGCTCCATGTGCCTGCAAAGGCTTTTCTGTGTGCACACGCACGCATACACACACACACACACACACGCACACGCACACGCACACACACAGAGGCAGGCTCAGACTCTTTACCCAGCTTGTTCTTTTTTCAAGACTCAAATGGAGCTCCTTCCCTGGCCAGATCATCCCTTTACCCTGAGTCTGGTTTCAAGGCCCTTCATCAGAACACCCTCTGCACAGATTTCGCTTAAGTCCCTGAGTGTTGGGACAGGTCCTGAATATCCTGTGGCCCCCAGCTGGTACAGGGTTGAGGGGGTTCAGTCCACGTGCCTGGCCCTCAGGGAAGCTGCTCCCCATAGCCCGCTACTTGCTGACCTGACATTAGCGCTGCACGGTTGGTCTGTGCCAGGCCTCCTCTGACTTCAGGAACCAGGGGCTGGTGGACAGGCAGGACTAGGGGCACACCAGAGTCAAGCGCGTCACCGCAGCTCGTAGCCACTGAGCGCTGGTAAGGAGCTGGGTGCTGCAGCAAGAGCTTCCCCCAGGGGACCACAGTGCACCCCGACAGCAACCCCAAGGGGGGCTCCCACCCTGATGCTCATATTAAAGCTGAGCCACAGAGAAGCCAGAATCCCCTCAATCATGCAGCTTCCAGGTGGCCGAGGCAGGGTATGACCCAGGTGGGTGGAGCCCAGAGCCTGAGCTCCTATTCATCCCTGTGCGCCCCAGCAGAGAGTGCACTGGGCCATGGAGCAGTGAGAAAGCGCAGAGGGCTTCTGAGGCAGAGGTGGGATGGGGAGAGTGGTAAAGAGCCACTCTGCCCAAAGCACCTGCCATCTCTTCACAGAGCACATTCAGGAAAAATGCTGAAGCCTCAGATATCTTCTTCATCCTGCTCAAAACCCAGTCCAGGGTCAGCCATGATTGCTAATGAGAAGCACCATAATTGAATGCCTCCTGCATATCAGGTTCATGATATGGCTTCAATGACTGTTCCCAAGGTATTACTGTGGTATTACTGTTCCTATTTCTCAATTGATGAGGAGATAAGAGACTCAGAGAGGTTAAAGATCTTTCCCAAGGGCACACAGCCTGTGAGTGGTGCAATGAGGATAAAATTCAGACCTAAACCCAAGATCTGTGCTCAGACAAGAGGGGGCCTGATATCACCGATGCAAGGAGCAGGTCCTTCTGGCTTTCCCCAGCACCGTGCAGCATGTCAGCACACACAGAGCATATAACCCATCGAACAACTACAATGACTCAGTTACTTACTGAGTGTAGCGACGGTGCTAGCTGCTCTGTGCCCACTGTCCTAGTTAGTCCTCCTCACCACAGCCCTTACGAAGCAGGTACCTTCCACGGCTCTATTACACAGATGGGGAAAACTGAGTGCCAAGGGTGGAAGGCTAAGAAATTTGCTAAACAGCTGCTCAGCAGCACAGATAAGATTCAAACTAAGATTTCTCCTATGTCAAAGCCCACACATTCAAGCTTCACAGAAGCTGCCTAGCTCCTTTCACTGACACCCAGGTGGATAAACTGAGGCACAGTGAGGGAGGTCACCCAACGAGCCAGGGACGGAGCCGGGACTCCAATCCAAGCATCCTTAGCACATTTCTGCTCTGTGGCCCATGGGGGGCTTTTCTTTGGCCCCATCCTCAGCAAAGCAGTATTTTAAATGGACTTGAGGCCTTATGCCATTTGGATGTCAGAGTAAACAAAAGCCAGTCACCTCCCAGCCACAATCAGCAAGTCTGCCTAAAGCCTGAGGGCCCGCTTACCCTTCGATGTTTCCGAACAGATCCCAATGCTCAGACATAAGGAGCCTGCAGCAGGCCCTGGCCCTGCCTGAGGCCCGGTGGCTCTCCTCGGCCTCACTGGCAGGGCCCATGACGTTACCCTCCCCTAAGTGGTTGGCCATGGGTTCCTGTGAGTGAGGGGCAAGTGCAACCCAGCACAAGATAGGGAGCACACAGATATCCATCAGACAACTCCTGCCCTCAGAAAGAAAACAATCAACCCCTTCCTCCTCCCCAGTCACCAGGAGGTAGAGTGACGTGGGCAAGTGAGCTTACGCCACTCACAGGGCAGCGGAGGGAGTCCTCCCAGAGCAAAGTCTTGAAATGCAGGTAAGATTTCAGAGCCCTGGGCTCTGCACTGCCCCCTGCTCCACATCCTTAGGGAGGAGGAACTGTTTTACTGGTTGTTTCCTTCCCATTTTATCCACGCAAAAGCCGAGACCCAGAGAGGTTAAGTAACTTGCCCAAGATCACACAGCAAAGGCAAGGCAGAGCGACTCTATGAACCTGGCAGACTTGGAGCCTCTAAAGTGCTGTTTCATAAGCCTGGGTCCTAGAGTGGCCAAGCTCGAGGTGAATCCCACTCGGCCTCACTCCCCTGCCATGCAACCGAGGGCAGATGACTTCTTGCCCTTGAGCCTCACTCCCTTCATCTGAGAAGTCCTAATCTCAGGCTGCCTGTGAGGCACAGCCTAGGTGCTGTGAGAAACCGTCCTTCACGTAACGAGTCCGCAGCACCTGGCGGGAGCTCCCGGTGAGGGTGTCAGCCCGACGTGCCTGCACCCTGCTTTTCCACGCCAAGAACGTCTCTGATCAGGACCAGCTAAGGGAGAAAGTCTCCTCCCTGTCCCCACCCACCTCCTTCTGGGGGCCCACTGTGCCCTCGCAGTCTCCAGGGCAGGAAAGAGGCAATGCTGTGGCCCTGACATGCTACCCACAGCTTGCTGGACCCTGGCAGTGCCAACCACAGGAAATTTTAAAAACCCACCTTCTTGCCTCAGAGCAGGTGACACTCCTGGGCTGCAGGAAGGCTGGCAGGGTGCCCCTCTCCCCTTCCATGTGGGGAGAGGGCTGGACCCACCAGCCCTGTGCTCCCTACAAAACTCCCACCTCTAGCTTGGAAACCCTTTCAGACCAGAACATCCCAGGACGAACAGGGCCTGAAGACACCAGATCAGATGCCCTCAACCACAGACAGCCCCCAGGTCCCCACCGGCTCTGATCCCAACTACAGGAATCCTATCATGGAGATCCTACCAGATCACCAGATCTCTCCTTAAGGACCCCTAGCATGTCTCTGGAGACAGTGTCCCCATCAGTATTCTTTCAGTATTTCTCGAAAAGTCTGCCTGGTGTGCTGGAAAGAATACAAGATCCTGATTTCAGAGAGTTGAAGCTTAGCCGTGGCCTTGAACAAACTTTCCCCACTCTGGGCCTCAGTTTCTCCATCTGGGAGATGGGAATATCATCCTCACCTACTTCAGTCTCCCTTGCCACATGGTAGCAAGAATGAAACAAACTTCCTGATGTAAGAGCCACTTGGAAATTCTTACAAGCAAAACTTGTTCAACAAAGGCGGGTCATTTCTCCCCCACCTTGGTTTCCCCCTCTGTCAGCCAGGAGGCCACTCCCTGCCTCTCAGCACTTCACATCCTGGAAAGGAGGGCGCTGAAGGAGCTCCTGTGAATCTGGCACCCTCCCTCTCTCGACCAGGGGCTCCATGAGGCCACGAAGAGACTGGCCCTGCTCCAAGGCCAGCAAGAACCAGACTTGTGGCCAACATGTGAGGAAGGGACACCTGACTGATCAGACGAACGGGTGCATGAGGCTGCTTCTTGAGAAATTACAAGCGCAACCCAACAGGACTGCTTTCCATTCTTTTGAAGTCCCAGAGGACTCCGTCTCTGGCTTCGCCATCCTAGTGAACTGGAAGGAAGCTTCTAAACCACACTGAGGAGGCCAGGTGTAGGGGTGGTCAGGCCAAGGCCTGGAAGGACACTTCCAGACTTGAACAAGCGTGGAGGGAGGAA
>SJYV01041174.1:0-14664 GCA_006410875.1 Neotragus pygmaeus | reverse complement strand
CAAAGTGTTGGACCTGACTGAAGCAACTGAGAATAAATGCAATGGATCTGTCTCTTATACACATCTTCTGTCTTCCCTTCACAGAGGAGACCTCCCCATAATACATGTCACCTGCCCACTGGGTGTCTTGTCCACAACTCTCCCCATAACACAGGTCACCTGCCCACTACTGAGCCTTCTTGTCTCCACACCCCTGGACCTATGTTCCATCAGAATCTAAGTGTGTCACAAGCCCTACATCCTCCCATTTGCGCTGGCCTGAGATGGCGGTGGGTTCACTGTGATAAAGTCCCATCACCTGTGGACATCCATCCTGTACTGGCGAGACACTCTCCCTTCTCCCAAATACATAGGTGTGGGTCACCCACCTTATTTTCCTTGTCTGTAAACCCCAGCTGCCAGGTTTCCAATTGTAGATTCAGAAGTGCTCAGCGGTAGTGCCAACCAGCCTCGTGGCCTCAGATAGCACCCTAGGAAGCAAGCCGGGTCACCTGCACACTCCCGTGGCTTCCCCTTCCTGTGGGTCTGCTGTACACTGTGCGTTCTCAGTCCACTCAAATGAGCAGGTGGGGCACGTGCCAGCGAGGTCAGGTTCTGCACCCGTGGGCCCGCAGTGAGACACTGGAGGAGGTTCAGTGTGAATTTGAGCACGTCNATCTGCTGTCTCTTATACACATCTCTTCCCCTTCCTGTGGGTCTGCTGTACACTGTGCGTTCTCAGTCCACTCAAATGAGCAGGTGGGGCACGTGCCAGCGAGGTCAGGTTCTGCACCCGTGGGCCCGCAGTGAGACACTGGAGGAGGTTCAGTGTGAATTTGAGCACGTCTGTGGGTGGGGATGAGCACAGAGGCACTCAGGGAATATTTTTCAGGTGAACGAATGCGTGGAGCAGTGCAGGGCCTCTCCCAGAACACCAGGCTCCTAGCTGTTGCTCAGGCCACCAACTCACCAGTCCCCTGAAATGCTCACTGGGTCCCCCAAAATCGCAGGCCCTCTCAAATGCTCACTGGTTTGCCAGATACTAACTAGCCCCTGAAACACTCACTGGGTCCCCCAAACACTCACCAGCCCACTGAAACACTCACTATGTCCCCCAAACTTGCCAGCCCCTTGAAACTCTCACTGGGTCGCCCAAACTCAACAGCCCCCTGAAAGAGTCACTGGGTTCCCCTAACTCACCATTTCCCTGAAATGTTCACTGGGTCCCTCAAGCACTTCCTGGGCTCCAAAAATATCCATCCACTTCGACCAGTCCATGGTCCTACCCCCTCAATGTAAGGGAAGGACACAAGACATGGGTCATCAGGTGTCCGCCCCCAGTGGCACTGGCCAGCACAGGGTCAGCACCGGCTCAAGACTCATGAGGAGCTTGTCATTGTGCCCTGCAAGCCGCAGTCCAGGGGCTCCCTCTGGCTCCGTACTCTGACCCAGAGTGACTCAACAACCACGTGGAGATGCTGGGTGGGTGCCTCCTTTCCCTCAGTTCGTCCTAGGCCTCCAGCCCCTCCTGTGCACAAACACACACACACATACATATATGATGCTGGGAAAGATTGAGGTCAGGAGGACAAGGGGTTGTGACAGAGGGTGAGATGGTTGGATTGCAGCACCGACTCCATGCACATGAGTTTAAGTAGACTCCAGGAATCAGTGATAGACAGGGAGGGCTGGACTGCTGCAGTCTATGGGGTCGAGAATAGTCAGACACAACTGAGCGACTGAACTGAACACAGCTTTTAGAGTTGCTGTTACAAAAATGGTCAAAGGAGTCATCATTGCTTTTGCTTCACAGTCCACTTCTAAATATTTTTTATTAATTAATTTATTTTAATGGGAGGCTGATTATTTTACAATATTGTAGTGTTTTTTGTCATACATTAACATGAATCAACCATAGGTGTACATGTGTTCCCCATTCCGAGGCTCCCTCCCACCTCCCTCCCCATCCCATCTCTCAGGGTCATCCCAGTACACCAGCCCTGAGCACCCTGTCTCAAGCATCAAACCTAGACTGGCGATGTATGTCCCATATGGTAATATGCATGTGTCAATGCTATTCTCTCGAATCATTCCACCCTCGCCTCCTCCCACAGAGTTCAAATGTCGTTTCCTTACATCTTTGTCCCTTTCCTTGTCTCACATCCAGGATCACCATTACCATCTTTCTAAATTCCACATAAATCTGTGTTAATATACTGTATTGGTGTTTTTCTCTCTGACTTACTTCACTCTGTATAATAGGCTCCAGTTTCATCCACCTCATTAGAATTGATTCACATGCATTCTTTTTAATGGCTGAGTAATATTCCATTGTGCATATGTACCAGGCTTTCTTATCCATTCATCTGCCNAGCAGTGGCCACAGGACTGGAAAAGGTCAGCTTTCATTCCAATCCCAAAGAAAGGCAATGCCAAAGAATAATCAAACTACCACACAATTGCACTCATCTCCCACACTAGTAGAGTGATGCTTAAAATCCTGCAAACCAGGCTTTAGAAAAGGCAGAGGAACCAGAGATCAAATTGCAAACATCCGCTAGATCATCGAAAAAGCGAGAGAGTTCCAGAAAAACATCTATTTCTGCTTTATTAACTATGCCAAAACCCATGCATTAGCATCCCGTCATAAGACATTTATTTTCTATATGCCATTCTCCACATTTCTCAAGTGTTAATTCTCTTTGAGAACACTGGAGTGTAAGCACTATCAGATGCCAGACCTCCTATGGAAATTGTTGAAGTTTAAGGCTAACTATTCCATTAATGTACAACTTTGACATTTTATTTAGCAGCAAGAAATACGAGTGTCTCTAGAGCTCCAGAAAACAATATGCCTAAGACGGAAAAGAACCATAGGTCACTCTCATGTCTTCATTGTAATATGGGAAAGATTGAACATTTATCAGCCTGAAAATTTCATTTTCACCAGTAAGTTAAAAAAAAAAANTTTTGTTCCTTGCAAACTCTTCATTTATCCCACATACCTAACTTTTTTTTTAATAAGCATAATTTGATTTTCTAAGTTTGTGTGTCTGTTTATACTATGTAATAGCCTACATTTGCATTAATTTCAAGAAGATACCTGTCAATGATACCTTCTGTAATTTATCTTTCTCTATCGGCCTTCCTTTACTTAGTATGGTATTCAGTGTCTATATCCGTGCTGTTGTCACTGGCATTATTCCATTGTGATTCATGGCTGAGTAACATTCCAGTGCATAGGTGCACCACTCTGACTTCATTTTCCTGTCAAAGAACAACTTCCTTGAATTTGTTGCAGGGAGGGCTTCCCTGGTGGCCCTGCCAGTAGAGAATCCACCTGCCAATGCAAGAGACGTGAGTTCAGTTCCTGGATGAGGAAGATCTTCTGGAGAAGGGCATGGCAACCCACTTCAGTATTCTTGCCTGGAGAATCCCATGGACAGTGGAGCCTGGCGGGCTATAGTCCATGGAGTGACAAAGTGTTGGACCTGACTGAAGCAACTGAGAATAAATGCAATGGATAAAAAGAAAAAGAAATTATTATATTATTCTTTTCTTTTTTTGAGAATAAAGGAGATCGAGAACACAGTGAGCAAGCCTGCACATTTCTAGTGTGTTTTTTTTTTTTTTTTTACTTTAACTGCTCATAACTCTGTATGTCTGTGACTAAATTTGCTTTTCTGCTCCCTAACTCTGCAGGAGCTAACAGTAACATTTTTTCCTTGGACTCTATGCTAAATACATCATCTATCTGGTGGTTGCTCTTATAACACCATTCGCCTTGTACTTGCATATCAGAAAGAAGGCTGCCCACCACCCCAACTACCAGAGTCAGTTACTGCATTATTGACTTCAGTCTAAGACTGTCTTTGAAAAAATGCACGAGGAAGAGATCTAGATCCTACCCAGGTTGTTACTCATCACTGACATCTGGCTGTGAGCCCTTCCCTTATATAAGACCTTTCATAGGCGGGAGTTGGAAAGGTACTCAGTTATTGAGGCATAACCCTAATGTGTTCCCCTCTCTACTGGCTTGAGAATAAAAGCCACCTTCGTATTTTCTTCAAGCTCTGTCTCTGCATTTTTTATTTTGCTTCACTGGGCAGAGAAAGCCAAGATATTGGCCAAAAACAATTCTGGTTCTTAGCCATTGCCAATCGAGCTGCCCTGAAAACAAGGTGCATGGGTCACTGTGAATTCTGATTTTCTCTGGGTCTGAGCCCAGAAATGGAATTGTTGGGCCATGTGGTTTCTGACACTTTAGTTGAAAAAGAACCTCCTGGCTGGTTTTGATAGTTCCCTCACCCATTTGCATCTCCACTGAAACTGTAGGAGAATCCATTTTTGCCTCCATCCTCTTCAGCCCCTATTCTCTGCAGATTTTTAGACAGTGGCCACTCTGAGCTGTGGGAGAAAATTTTTTATGGCAGTTTTGATTTGCATTGATTTAATACATAGTGGCATGCTGCAGTCCATGGGATTTCACAGAGTAGGACACAACTGTGCAACTGAACTGAATACATAGTGAGCTGGATGAAAAATGTCAGGTGCTTTTTGATACTGTACAGAGTGACTACATATTACCTCTTGACATTGTTTTCTTGAAAAGTGGCCGTGTTTTGAATTCCTGTTTCATGATCTATGCTGCGACATGACTCGAACGGAGTGCCAGGGTCCAGTCTCGGTGGATCCAGGGTTATTCAAAGTGAGGACGAGTCAGCGTCTGAGAAAGAACTATTTAGTTAGAAACATAAGATTAGGAAAGAATAGTACACTAGGAAATTTAGTGGAGAAAAGATGCTGAATAACTTGGTTTACATGGAAAGCTAATAAAACCTAGAGAGAAGAGGTTTGAACCATCTACATAGGCCACCAGCGCCCACTTGAATAGCATAGGGTGCCCTGCCTTGGGCTCCCTCTTCTGTGGGCCTAGAAGCCAGGGCAAGTAAGTAGACATGGCCAGCCTCCTCGCCTCAGATTGGAATTCAGCAAGAAAATAGAATAAAGAAGACAGGGGGAGTCCAAGCTGCTTTGGTGAGTGAGGCCCAATAACTGTATTTTCAAAAGGACTTTTATACATTTCCCACAAACGATAATGTGCACATTATCTTCTGGCCTTGGAGGCCTGTGAACATTTTGAGACCATTTTTTGATAAAGGCTGGTCAACCAGAAAACTTATTTTCCCTTGAAGTGTTTTTTCTTTATATTTCTATTCTATGTCAGCCTCAGAAAGTTTCAAACACAGTTACATCTTCACGAAGCATAGGTGCAGTGAGTTACAACAAAGAAAGAACCAATTATCTCAAAGGTCTAATGTAGTTAGTTTGAAGTCTACACTTGTTTTTCTTACATTCTAACTTTGTTTACAAATGTACTCCCAGGTGCACAGTGGATAAGAGATACGGGAACTTAGCAGCGAGTTTGGCTCAACAGTGAAATCTTACAGAAACACTACTCTAATAACTCTTTAACTCTTTGAAAGGCTCTATGTTTTAGGCTTCCAGTGCCTCTCTCAGTTNATTTTTTTTTTTTTTTGGCTGCGGTGGGCTTCACTGCTGTGGAAGCTTTTCTTTAGCTGTTGCAAGTGGGTTTCTTCTTGTGGCGGCCTCTCTTACTGTGGAACACAGACTCTAGGATGCTCAGGCTTCAGTAGTTGCAGTCCACAGCATCTACAGCACAGGCTCAACAGTTGTGGTGCACAGGCTTAGCTGTGCCACGGCATGTGGGATCTTCCCAGACCAAGGACTGAACCCATGACTCCTGCATTGTCAGGTGGATTCTTTACCACTGAGCCACAAGGGAAGCCCCAAAGGTTTGTTTTGCCCTGAGATCCCCAGAACTGACCAGACAGGAGGGTAAATGGCAATATGTGATGGTACAAAACACAACACGATCAAGGAAGGACGAGGGGATGGTTAAATATTGACTGGTTTTGTCAGTGTATTATTAACTTGTGTTCACCACTCTATGATCTCAATGTTCTGAAAAAACTGAAGAATATTCACATGCTCTGCTGAAAATTGTAGCTTTAAGATGAGAGAAAAGCTGGAATATGAGAAAACACCTTATGAGCAAAGGGTAGACAGTAAGCTACCCGACATGAGTTCAAAGTCCAGCCTTGTTTTTCAAATGTGAGCACAGTAATTACATGACCACAGTTATATAGGAAAGCAGTCTCCATGTCAGCAAATTTGGAAAACTCAGCAGTGGCCACAGGACTGGAAAAGGTCAGTTTTCAGTCCAATCCCAAAGAAAGGCAATGCCAAAGAATGCTCAGATTACCACACAATTGCACTCATCTCACTTGCTAGTAAAGTAATGCTCAAAATTCTCCAAGCCAGGCCTCAATACATGAACCGTGNGACTGGAAAAGGTCAGTTTTCAGTCCAATCCCAAAGAAAGGCAATGCCAAAGAATGCTCAGATTACCACACAATTGCACTCATCTCACTTGCTAGTAAAGTAATGCTCAAAATTCTCCAAGCCAGGCCTCAATACATGAACCGTGAACTTCCTGATGTTCAAGCTGGTTTTAGGAAAGGCAGAGGAACCAGAGATCAAATTGCCAACATCCACTGGATCATTGAAAAAGCAAGAGAGTTCCAGAAAAACATATATTTCTGTTTCATTGACTGTGCCAAAGCCTTTGATGTGTGTATCACAAGAAACTGTCAAAAATTCTGAAAGAGATGGGAATACCAGACCACTTGACCTGCCTCTTGAGAAACCTATATGCAGGTCAGAAGGAACAGTTAGAACTGGACATGGAACAACAGACTGGTTCCAAATAAGGAATGGAGTACCTTAAGGCTTTATATTGTCACCCTGCTCATTTAACTTATATGCAGAGCACATCATGAGAAATGTCGGGCTGGATGAAGCACAAGCTGAAATCAAGATTGCCAGGAGAAATATCAGTAACCTCAGATACGCAGATGACACCAGTCTTATGGCAGAAAGTGAAGAAGAATTAAAGAGGCTCTTGATGAAAGTGAAAGAGGAGAGTGAAAAAGTTGGCTTAAAACTCAACATTCACAAAACTAAGATCATGGCATCTGGTCCCATCACTTCATGGCAAATAGATAGGGAGACCATGGAAACAGTGGTTGACTATTGGCGGGGGAGGGGGAGGGCACTCCAAAATCACTGCAGATGGTGACTGCAGCCATGAAATTAAAAGATGCTTACTCCTTGGCCGGAAAGTTATGACCAATCTAGACAGCATATTAAAAAGCAGAGACATTATTTTATCAACAAAGCTCTGTCTAGTCAAGGCTACAGTTTTTCCAGTAGTCATGTATGGATGTGAGTGTTGGACTATAAAGAAAGCTGAGTGCAGAAGAATTGATGCTTTTGAACTGTGGTGTTGGAAGAGACTTTTGAGAGACCCTTGGACTGCAAGGAGATCCAACCAGTCCATCCTAAAAGAAATCAGTCCTGGTTGATCATTGGAAGGACTGATGTTGAAGCCTAAACCCCAATACTTTGGCCACCTGATGCGAAGAGCTGACTCATTTGAAAAGACCCTGATGTTGGGAAAGATTGAAGGCAGGAGGAGAAGAGGATGACAGAGGATGAGATTGTTGGATGGCATCACCTATTTGATGGACATTGAGTTTGGGTAAACTCTGGGTGTTGGTGATGGACAGGGAGGCCTGGCGTGCTGCAGTTCATGGGGTCCCAAAGAGTTAGACACAACTGAACTGAACTGAACTGTCCTGTATAAATATTGTGAAAGTGAAAGTGAAGTCACTCAGTCGTGTCCGACTCTTTGCAACCCCGCGGACTGTAGCCTACCAGGCTCCTTTGCCCATGGGATTTTTCCAGGCAATAGTATTGGAGTGGATTGCCATTTCCTTCTCTAGGGGATCTTCCCAACCCAGGGATTGAACCCTGGTCTCCAGCATTTTAGACAGATGCTTTACCGTCTGAACCACTATGGAAGTCTGTATTGGAATATAATTGCATTGCAATGTTGTGTTAGTTTCTGCAGTACAAAAATGCAAATTATCCATATATATGCACATATATATGTATGTGTGTATACCCCATTCCTTTAGAGCTTCCCTCACATGCCCCAATCTCACCCCTGTAGGTCATCATAGAACACTAAGCCGGGTGCCCTGTGCTATACAGCAGTCTCCACTAGCTATCGATTTTAGTAGCTATCAATTTTACTAGCTATCAATTTTACTAGCTATCAATTTTATGCATAGTAATATATATATGTCAGTCTTACTTTCTCAATTTGTCCCATCCTCTCTTTCCCCTGCTATGTCAATAAGTCCATTCTCTGCATCTGTATCTCTGTTCCTTCCCTTCAAATAGGTTCATCAGTACCATTTTTCTAGGTTCCATACATATGTATTAATATACTATATTTTTTTTCTTGACTTACTTCACTTTGTGTAATAGATTCTATATCTTGCATGTCTGTTCAACTGACTCATATTTGTTTCTTTTTATGGCTAACTAATATTCTATTGTATATATGTACCACAACTTCTTTATCCATTCATCTGTCAATGGACACCTAGGCTGGTTCCATGTCCTGGCTATTATAAATAGTGCTGCAATGAACACTGGGGAACATATGTCTTTTTGAATTATGATTTCCTCAGGGTATATGTTGAGTAATGGGATGGCTGGATCATACAGTTGTTTTATTCCTAGTTTGTTAAGGAACCTCCATACTGTTCTGCATATTGGCGGTATCAATTTACATTCCCACCAACAATGCGAGAGGATTCCCTTTTCTCCACATGCTTTCCAGCATTTATTGTTTGCAGCTTTTTTGATGATGGCCATTCTGACCAGTGTGAGGTGATACATCACTGTAGTTGTCGTTCACATTTCTCATAATGAGCAATGTACATCTTTTCATGGTTTTTTTTTTTTTTNACAGAGATGTGGGTTCCGTCCCTGGATGAGGAAGATCCCCTGGAGAAGCACATGACAACCCACTCCAGTATTCTTGCCCGGAGAATCCCATGGACAGAGGAGCCTGGCGGGATACAGTCCATGTGGTCAAAAAGTGTTGGACATGACTGAAGCGACTGAGAATACATGCAAAGGAAATGAAAAAAAAAAGAAAGAAATGAGTATTTTATTCTTTCCCTTTTTTGAGAACAAAGGAGATCAACAAAACAGTGAGCAGGCCTGAACATTCCTAGGTTTTTTTTTTTTCTTTTTACTTTAACTGCTCATAACTCTGAATGCCTGTGACTAAGTTTGCTTTTCTGTCCCCTAACTCTGCAGGAGCTACGAGTAGCGTTTTTCCTTAGACTCTATGCTAAATACATCACCTATCTGGTGGTTACCCATAAAACACCCTTCCCCTTGTTCTTACATATCAGAAAGAGGGCCACTGAGCCACCAAAACTGCCAGAGTCAGTTACTGGGTTATTGACTTCAGTCTAAGACTGTCTTTGAAAAAATGCACAAGGAAGAGATCACTGACACCTGACTGTGAGCCCTTCCCTTATATAAGCCCCTAGACTCTTCATAGGTGGGGGATGGGATAGTACTCAGTCCTTGAGGCATGACCCTACTGTGTTCCCCTCTCTGCTGGCTTGAGAATAAAAGCCACCTTTGTATCTCCTTCAAACTCTGTCTCTGTATTTTTTATTTCACTTCACTGGGCAGAGAAAGCCAAGATTTTGGCCAGCAACAATTCTAGTTCTTGGCCATTGCCAATTGAGCTGCCCTGAAAACAACGTGCATGGGTGACTGTGAATTCTGATCTTCTCTGGGTCTGAGCTCAGACATGGGATTGTCGGGCCATGTGGTTTCTGGGTGTTTAGTCGAAAAAGAACCTCCTTGCTGGTTTTGATAGTTCCTGCAGCATTTTACATCCCCACTGAGAGTGTAGGAGAATCCCCGTTTGCCCCCATCCTCTGCAGCCCTTATTCTCTGTAGATTTTTAAACGGTGGCCACTCTGACCTGTGGGATGGGATTTCTCATGGGAGTCTTGATTTGCGTGGATTTAATACATAGTGCCATGCTGCAGTCCATGGGGTTGCAAAGAGTAGGACACAACTTTGAAACTGAACTGAATACATAGTGAGCTGGACGAACTTTTCAGGTGCTTTTTGATAATGTACAGAGTGACTATAGTTTATCTATTAACATTGTTTTCCTGAAAGGTCGCCCTGGTTTGAATTCCTGTCCGATGATCTATGCCAGTAGATGACTGGAAGGGAGGGGTCATTTACAGTCTCACAGGCTTTGTGAATATGAAGAACCAAGCAACATTAGGTTAAAAGTTGATTTTTTGAAAGATGTTTCTAAGGAAACAACATTGCTTCCTGCCCCATTATGGTCCTCAGTCATTGAGGTTCATGGAAATCTCTGTGCATTGTCAGCTAGAGTGGAATGTGCCAAGGCTTGAGTCTCATTTCTCCTTCCTCCTTACCCAGGGTCCCCAGGACACATCCTCGTTTATGGACACCACTCTGCAGAGGGTGGTGTCATCTGTAGGAGGGGTGACACTAAGGACAGAGGATGGAGGTAGGAACCCCAGCCTAGGGGACAGAGTGGCCAGGGGACCTTGCAGACCTGTTCGAGCCTGGAGGCTCCACCAATTCTTGGGTGATGTAGGCTTGGTTTCTCTGCAGGATGTTCCACCTGCATCTGGAGATTGGATGCTCATGCAGAGGGAAGGAGACACCCCAGGTCCATTGTGGGGTCACATTTCCTGCCCCATGCTCCGAGCTCCATCTGCACTGAGATCCTCCAGGCTTGGGACCAAAACCAGCTCAGGCTCCAGGGATGTGACAACATCTGGGTCGCCATGGCCTGAGGACAGTAGAGTCAGCCTTTCTGACTCCTTTTTCTGTGCTTTTATTCTCTAATTTGAATTGGTGTATGTAGTTGAATGAAAAGGTTGTGGTTGTTTTTTTGTTTTTATTTGGATTGACAGTAATTTGATTCACTTGTATGTAGATGTGTATATCTTCTCTTCCAGGTTCTTTTCTGATACAGGATGTTACAGTGTTGAATAGGATTTCTGTTTACACAATGGTTCCTGGTGGATTGTTGTTGTTTTATTTTAATAATATTAGCCTCCTTATGTTAGATTGAGTCAGTTCTTTAACTGTGTTCTTTAACAGTGGGACTCCCTGTCCCACTGTTGGTTTTCTTTTTCTTTTTTTTCTTTCTGGGGAGCATTGATTATTTTCTTAGTCTGTGAGACTGTTTCTCTTTGGTAAAGAAGTTCATCTGTATCCATTTTTAGATCCCAGCTACAAGTGATACCTTATGCTAATATCCCTCCCTGTCTCCCTCACCTCACTTGCTATGATCATCTCTACTTTATTCCCTGAGGTCTCCCATGGCATTCTTTCTTGCTTGTTATGGCTGAGTGATGGTTCGTCGTCTATGTACCCCATCTTCTTTATTCCTTATGGACGTCTTTGTTTGCAAATATTTTTTCCCATTCTGAGGACTGTCTTTCTCTTTCATTTAGGGTTCCTTTGCTGTGCAAGCGCTTTTAAGGTTAATTCAGTCCTATTTTCTTAGTTTTGGTTCATTTTTCATTATTCTGGACACACTTGGTGGAACTGACGTTGCAGCACGTCCCCCCTATATTGTCCTCAAAATTGCATAGTATCTGGCTGACACTGAGATCTTTATCTTCTTTGAAGATTACATTTGTGTATGGTTTGAGGGATATTCTAATTTCATTCTCGTTTTCATTATTGATGCATGTCCACGTTCTCCTCCATAGTGGCTTTCTGCTATTTTCATTTTAGCAATGGAGGTGGCATTTTTCTTCATGGCATCGGGAATAATTTAACCTTTGTAGAGTGCTTGACAATCACCATTCTGATTGGTGTAAGGTGATACCGAACACCTTTCCCTAATATTTAGCAATTTTGACATCTTTTCATGTGATATTTTTTAAATGTGAGTTAAAAGTACCTGTTAAAATTGGCTTCGTGACGATCTACCCAGTTATGAATCCTTTTTTGATGACCACGTCAAGGAGACTCCAGGAGACCAGTTGTTGTTTACTTAGAAATGCTTGGACCTTATGAATATTAAATGCCCATCAACACGGCTTTCTGTTGATGGGCGGGACTGTGGCCCTCCCTGTTGTTTTACCTGAGACAAAATTATGGTGGAGGTAATGAAGAAAATGGCGATCTCCTTCAAAAGGTCCCAGTGCCTCTGACACTGCAGGAGGCCACGACTGACCTGCATCTCTGCTGGAGGTCCCTGGGCACTCACAGACTAGTCTGGGTCAATCTCCTGCGGGGTAACTGCTCCTTTCTCCTGGGTCCTGGTGCACACAAGGTTTTGTTTGTGCCCTCCATGGGTCTGTTTCCCTAGTCCTGTGGAAGTTCAATAATCATTTCCCAATGGCCTCCAAAGTCGAACTCCCATGGTGTTCTCAGTCTATTTGCCAAGTCCCTAGGTTGGGGAATCTGGAGGAGGGGTGTTGTGTGTACCGACCTGGAATGGATGGAGCTGGGGTTGTCTGTGTGATGACCTGGAATGGATGGAGCTGGGGTGGTCTGAGTGCTAACCTGGCATGGATGGAGTTGGGGTGGTCTGTGTGCTAACCTGTTATGGATGGAGGTGAGGTGGTCTGTGCAGTGGCATGGACGCAGGTTGTGTGGTCTCTGTGTTGACCTGGCATGGATGGAGGTGGGGACGTCTGTGTACTGACCTGGCAGTAATGGAGATGGGGTGTTCTGTGCACTGACCTGTCATTGATATATATGGGGTGGTCTGTGTGCTGACCAGGCATGGATGGACCTGGGGTGGTCTGTGTGCTGACTTGGCATTGATGGATATGGGATGGTCTCTACACTGAACTGGCATGGATGAAGCTGCCATTTCTTTCTCCAAAACACACACACAAATTTGTACATCCAGTAAACCATCACATGGCATTGGTTCAATCCCACTCAGGAGAGGTAGACTCCATAGTTAAGAGGAACTACAGCCTTTCAACCAAGAAACGGATCACAAACACAGTAAACTAAACAAAACGAAATGACAGAGAGACATCCAGCAGATGGAGGACTGTTTACTGACCTGGCATGAATGGATTTGGGCCGGGGCCAATCCATGTCTTCCTAAGCGACAAGAGTTAAGCTGTGGTTGACTGGTGGGTGGGAGAGCTTGTTCATGATCAGGCAGGGAGGAGGCATCTACCTGGAGCTTTTAAATTACCTAGATCTCATTTGTTAATTTCTGTTATTCAGTCCTTTGGGTTTTAGCCATGTTCCTTCATCTGCTTATGATTCTATGTCACTTAATTTTGTTTAATTTACTGTGTTTGTGATCCCTTTCTTGGTTGAAATGTAGTTCCTCTTAACTATGGAGTCTACCTCTCCTGAGTGTGATTGAACCAATGCTATGTGATGGTTTTCTGGTTGGGGGAATTTGTGTGTGTGTTTTGGAGAAGGAAATGGCAGCCCACTCCAGTATTGTTGCCTAGAAAATCTCATGGACAGAGGAGCCTGGCAAGCTGCAGTCCATGGGGTTGTAAAGGGTCAGATACGACTGAGTAACTTCACTTCACTTCACTTTTAGTAGGTGTAGCTAGACTGTGTCTTTCTGAAAGGCAGTGGCTGTATCCACTAGTGTGGTTTGGAATATATGGGTTCAGTATGGCTTTAAGCAGCCAGCCTGCTGATGTGCAAATCTGTGCCCCTATCTGTCTGAAGGATAGGCAAGGGATGTTTGGCACTACAGCTTGCTGGCTTTGGGATGTGGCTTAGTCTTAGTGTTGAGATGTAAGTTTTTGGGAGAGCAGTCACCTATTAATGTTCTGTGGGGCCAGGAGTTCACTAGTTATCAAAAGCCCTGAAGTCATTAGCCATCAGTCACTTCTTTCCCCAGAGGATTTTCCCCACCAAAAGATCAAAGCCAGGTTCCTTGCATTGCAGGCAGATTCTTTGTTGTTTGAGCCCCCAGGGAAGCCCTTAGAGAATGCCTGCTGGCACTGATTAAATATTACACAAATAAATGTTGAAAATGCAGAGTATAGTGATGAATAGCAGAGCCTGATTATCATGGTAATTATTGTTATTTGACAAGTCTTTGCTGTCAGATTATAGCAAGAATGTGTATGGTAGGACATAGGAACACAGTACAATTTCCAACAGTGTGTTCATCTGAAAGTTTCTTAGGGTGATGGCAGGTGCTCAATTAACTTCTAATGACAGTGACAGGATTTTTAACTGCTTTGTGTTCTGTTTTTTTTTTTTTTTTAACCTTCCTTCGCTTTCTCATATATTCGTTGTTATTGTTTACTGGCTAAGTCATGTTAGACTCTATGTGAACCTATAGAATGTGGCCCACCAGGCTCCACTGTCCATATATTTTCCCAGGCAAAAAAAGAAAAAAGAAAAAAGAAAAGCCAGTCCTGGGGAAAGAGCACATGGGCAGAGACCTCTGAGGATACAGGGATGGGAAGGCTGGCCAGGAGGGGATGGGGGTCAGAAAACTTCGGGTTTACATGAGGTCTGGGCAGGAACCATGACTCCCAGGCCTGGCTGGACACTGACAAACACCCGTCTGCCGGCCCTCTGTCTGTCCTGCCTCACACTTTCCAGGAGCTCTGGGGTCTAGACTGTGGTACTTGCTGAGCTCTAGATACAGCTGTCTGCTTGCAGGTGTGTGGGAGGGATGGAGTGCTCTTAACGACTTGTTACAACTCTGAAAAG
>SJYV01041169.1:0-12069 GCA_006410875.1 Neotragus pygmaeus | reverse complement strand
GTTTGCAAAGACAGGGGTGGGTGCCCTCTCAAAAGAGGAGATAATTCAGGTGCCCTCCTGGCCACATCCCCAGGGGGAACTTGGGTTCCTCTTACTACTGGCAGATCAGTGTAAACCCTTGATCTGAATCTGTCTTGCAGGGATAGACTGGGTCTCCCAGAGGCAGACACTGCCTTGAGCTGTATGAGGTCACCACGGAACCGCAAGATAGGACCCACTTGGATTCTGTAGCCACAAAGGGCGTGAAGCCACACAATCAAGCCTGAAGCGCAAGCAAATCAGGCCGCACACTGGTTCACATTCATCTGCCTGGCCACTCTCCCAAGGGAGATTTAAGACACCTCTTAGCATTGGCAGGTCGGTATTACACCCCACACCTGGATCAGCTTCACAGGGAGGGATCAAATCCCCCAGAGACTTGGCACCACCTTTCAGCCTTATGAAGTTGTCATGGAACTGCAAGTTTGGACCCTCTCAGGCTCCATAGTCCTCAGACTATGGAGCTCACTTGCACTTCCTTCAGTTAGGAATCATGCGTACACAATCACTCAGAGGTTATCACAACACCTCCCTTTCCTCGAGTCCCCAGTGTCCCTATCTGATGCTCCCTTCCTGGGAGCTCCAAGGAGGTGATCAGTCTCCCCCTCTACCCACTGGGGTAGGCCCTGACTGGGGAGTGCCCTGGGGCCTTATGTGATCCTGTGGCCATTCCTGGTGAGTTGGTCCATCCCTCCAATGTGTCTGGTCGGGGCTCGGCTGTCCGGAGAATCAGAACACCTGTCTGAAAGAGAGCCTGGAATACCATCAGGTGGCAAGCCTCCTTGTTTGTCTCCGCGCTCTTCCGCTCTGACCTGGCTGAGCCACCAGTCCAGCGGGTCAAGGGGCCTGTGTGGTTGGAATCTCACTGGGGCCTCCAGAGATGTTGCAGAAACCAGTACTTGAGAAACAAATCACCATGCTCCGAGAGTTGGAGAACTCAGGGTTACTACGCCGGCAGACCCAGAAGAGTTAACACTTCAAGCTCTGAGCCCCAAACAAAGGGGTTACAGAGTTTTTATACATGGATAGGCATGATTAAGCAGGTTTGCAGGGGGCTAGGTGATTGCAAAGAGCAGGACATGGGTGAGTGAGATAAGCTCCAGTTCCTTGTATTGTGAGTCCCGACTTTCCCAGAGTACATGACCTACATGATCCAGACTTTGCAAGGAGCAAGCTGAGTTACAACAGGCAGAAGGAGCAGGAGGTTACCTAACATTTTAACTTTTCCTCTTCACATGAACTTGATTCAGTTATTCATAGATGTATACCTATTCTTTTTTCCCCTCATATATGTTATTATAGTTTATTCAGTAGAGCCTCCAGTTCTATTCAGTAGGTCCTTTTTCATTATCAACTTGATATATATTAGTGTGTATATTTTCATCCCAAACTCTCAATTTATCTAATTTTCCTTTGATAATCGTAATTTTATTTTCTCAGTCTGTGAGTCTCTTTTGTAAATTAGTTCACTGGTCTGAACTTACAGATTCCACCTGTTCGTGATATCTTAGGATATTTGTCCTTTTCTCTCTGAAAAGTATTTATAGTATGATAATTTCTTGGTATATCCAAGCTGCTGCCAGTATCATTATTTCATTCTGTTTTATGGCTGAGTAGCATTCTAGCCAAACAGTCTTCACTTTTCTAGGACATTTTGGTGGATTCTGTATCTTGGCCATTGTAAATAGTGCTGCCCTGAAAATCAAGGTGCACGTGTTATTTTGAATGGTGATTTTCTCTGGACCTAAGCTGAGGAATGGGATTGCAGGATCACGCGATACCTCTGTGTTTAGCGTTTCAAGGAACCACCCTGCTGTTTTCCATCGTGACCTCACAATTTACATTCCCACCAAGACTGTGGGAGGATTTTATTTTCTGTACATTCTCTGCAGTAATGATTCTTTGGAGATCTTTTCGATGATGGCCACTGTGGCAAGTGCGAGGTAATGTTGGCCCTGTTGGGGACTTTTTTCCAGTGATTTACCCCAGGACATTTTTTGAGGGCAGGTGTCATTAACAGCCCTCTCGGACTTGGGACTATTATGAGCCCTTTAGCATCTCTTTTAAGGTGTATATGTTGATCTGAAGCAGCTAATTACTCCCTGCCCCTCCGCCTTTCTTTGTTGGTAAACTTGAGTTTCTTTTCCAAGTCTGCGAGGCTCATGTTTCTCTTTTGTAAAAAAGTTTATTTGTATCCATGTTTAGATTCCTCAGGAAGTAATATCCTGTACTTGTCCTTCTCCATCTCACATCACTCAGTATGATTACCTCTAGCTTCTTCCTCGTAACTGGAAACGGCATTACCTCGTCCTCCTTTTTGTCTGAGTAATACTGCGCTGTGTGTATGTACCCCGCGTTCTGTCTTCATTCATCTGTCCCCGTACACTTGTTTCTGTGTCTTGGTTATCGTACCTAGTGCTGCCGTGATCGCTGGGTGCAGGTGTCTTTTTAAATTTTGATTTCCTCTGGATCTCTGCCTAGGTATGGAGTTGCTGGGTCTCTGGGTACCCAGTGACTTCTATGTTTAGTTTTTTAAGAGTCTTCATAATGTTCTGAGTATACTGACATTCCCACCTACAGTGTAGGAGAGTTCCCTTTTCTCCACACCCTCTACTGACTTGACTGTTGTAGTTTTCAACGTGGCCATTCTGATCAATGTGAGGTGATACCTCATTGTACATTCGATTTGCCTTTCTCTAGCTGCGATTGATGGGGTCACAAAGAGTCGGACACAACTGAGCGACTGAACTGAACTGAACGGAAGAACTAGTGATGCTGAGCATCATTTCATGTGCTTTATTATCATCTCTATGACTACCTTGGAGAATTGTGCGTTTATTCTTTGGCTGACTTTTTATTGGGTTGTTTGCTTTTTGATATTGAGCTGTGCTAGTGGTTTGTATGTGTTGAAGAGAAATTCCCTAGGTATCTTTGTTTGCCAGAAATTCTTTTCCATTCTGAGGGTTATCTTTTTCTTTCACTGATGGTTTCCTTTGCTGTGCAGATGCTTTTAATGTTTATTAGGTCCCATTTGATTATTTTTGTTTTATTTTCATGATTCTACAAGGTGGATCAAAAAAGTTGCTGCATTTTATGTTAAGGCGTTTGCTCTTTTCCTCAAGAGTTTCATCTTTAATCCATTTGGAATTTATTTTCGTGTATGGTGTTAGGAAACATTCTAATTTCATTCTCATTTTCGTTGCTGAGGAACCTGCCCGGTTTCCTCCCATGACTGCCCCCAATTTCCATTCCCAGCATCCGTGTAGGAGGGTTCCCTTTGCTTTGCACCCTCTCCAGCATTTATTGCTTGTAGAGTTTCCATCTATGCCCATTCCGGCTTGTGTAAGGTTATACCTCCTTGAAGTTTTGATTTGCCTTTCTCTCATATTTGGCCATGTTGACATCTTTACATGTGATTTTTTTAAAACAGTATGAGTTAAACTTACTCATTCAAATTGTCTTCTTGAACACCTGCTCTGTTTTTAATATTTTTCTGTTGACCTCCCCTAGGACATTTCTTGAGGGCAGGTGTTTTTTACTTACAGCCCACGAAAGTGAAGTCAAGTGAAAGTGAAGTCGCTCAGTCGTGTCCGACTCTTTGCGACCCCATGGACTGTAGCCTATCAGGCTCCCCTGTCCATGGGATTTTCCAGGCAAGAGTGCTGGAGTGGATTNGTGTTTTTTACTTACAGCCCACGAAAGTGAAGTCAAGTGAAAGTGAAGTCGCTCAGTCGTGTCCGACTCTTTGCGACCCCATGGACTGTAGCCTATCAGGCTCCCCCGTCCATGGGATTTTCCAGGCAAGAGTGCTGGAGTGGATTGCCATTTCCTCCTCCAGGGGATCTTCCTGACCCAGGAATCGAACCTAGGTCTCCCGCATTGCGGGCAGACACTTTTACCATCTGAGCCGCCAGGGAAGCCCACAGGCTTTGTGAATATTAAGTGCCCCTGAGCAAAGCTTTCAAAGTTGTTGTTATGGGAAATGGCCACAAGGCGGCAGCGTGTCTTTATGCCCCTACCCTGGTTACTGGAGGAACCAGAGCCTTAGGAAAAGTCCTGTTCCTGGATTGTCAAATAGAGCGGAATGTGCCAGAAGAAACACCCAAGGCTTGCATCCCATTCCTTCTTCCTTCCTTACCCCTATCCCCTGGACACATCCCAATTCCTGCAACACCACTCTGCGGAGGGTGCTTTCATCATAGGTGGGGTGACCCTAAGGAAGGAAGCTGCAGGTGGGAACCCGGTCACCTGGAGACCTGGAGCCGGGGCCTTTCCAAAGCTCTTCCACCCGAGAGGCTCCGCGTCCTTTGGGAGCAGTAGGTGTAGTTTCACTGCAGGAGGACCCGCCAGGACCTGGAGATCGTGGGCCGGTGCAGAGGGGAACAGGCTCACCAGGTCCGCAGGGCAGGGATCGTTGGCTGGCACATCCTCCCCAGCTCCCTCAGCCCCAAGACAGCCCATCCAAGGGACCCAAGGCTTGGGGGATGTGGCAGCAGCCCAAGGCACTCAGGCCCGAAGGGAACAGAGTCAGCATTCTCTTTTTGTAATTTGTATTTTGTATTGGTGTATTGGTGACTTCCAGCGTTGTAGAGACTATTTGTTTGCTTCACGTGTACAGCCACATGATTCACAAGTACATAGCCACGCACATGCTCTTTTTGGGTTTTCTTCCCATGTAGTTCATTATGCAGTGCTCATTAGGGATCCTCGTCCTATAGTGGGCTCTTGTTGATCATTTTACAGAGTTGTGTGTGTAAGCCTTCTCATTTCCTTTGCCCACCACCTTTCCTTTTTGGTAACCATAAGGTACTTCGCTGTGTTGTGAGGTTGTTTCCGTTTGGTAAAGAAGTTCATTTGTAGCCATTTTTAGACTCCACCTCCAAGAGCTATCATATGAGACCTGTGTTCCCCTGTCTTACTTCACTTAGTGTGGTGGTCTCTGCTTCCTTCCTTGTTGCTGGACATGGTGTGATGTCACCCTCTTTATGGCTGAGCGATACTGCTCTGTGTGTGTGTCTACCCCATCTTGTTTNCAGATGACACCACCCTTATGGCAGAAAGTGAAGAACTAAAAAGCCTCTTGATGAAACTGAAAGAGGAAAGCGAAAAAATTTGCTTAAAGGTCAACATTCAGAAACTAAGATCAGGGCATCCGGTCCCATCACTTCATGGGAAATAGATGGGGAAACAGTGGAAACAGTGGCTGACTTTATTTTTGGGGCTCCAAAATCACTGCAGATGGTGACTGCAGCCATGAAATTAAAAGATGCTTACTCTTTGGAAGGAAAGTTATGACCAACATAGACAGCATATTAAAAAGCAGAGACATTACTTGGTCAACAAAGGTCTGTCTAGTCAAGGCTATGGTTTTTCCTGTGGTCATGTATGGATGTGAGAGGTGGACTGTCAAGAAAGCTGAGCACCGTAGAATTGATGCTTTTGAACTGTGGTGTTGGAGAAGACTCTTGAGAGTCCCTTGGCCTGCAAGGAGATCCAACCAGTCCATCCTAAAGGAGATCAGTCCTGGGTGTGCACTGGAAGGACTGATGCTGAAACTGAAACTCCAATACTTTGACCACCTGATGCGAAGAGCTGACTCATTGGAAAAGACCCTGGGAAAGATGCTGGGAAAGATTGAGGGCAGGAGGAGAAGGGGACGATAGAGGATGAGATGGCTGGATGGCATCAGCGACTTGATGGACATGGGTTTGGGTGGACTCCGGGAGTTGATGATGGACCAGGAGGCCTGGCGTGCTGAAATTCATGGGGTTGCAAAGGGTCAGACACAAGTGAGTGACTGAACTGAACAGATCTGCATTGTCCTTTTGAGTGAGTTTGTTTCCTGGAACGGGTGGCTACAACAATGTACCAAGATACAGTGGCCTAATCTTTGCTACCCATTTTGCATCAATATTTGTCTGATTTGTATGTAGTTTTCCCTATACTTAGTATTTTGTCATCTCTAAATGCGACCCTAGATATGTAAGTTTCCTCTGAAGGTGTTCAACACATTGTTCTTTCTATCAATGTTCATCTGTCTTTGAGCTATCTGACTTACTCAACTTTGGATGGGTGGCTCTCTAGGTCTGTTGTCTGGGACCGACCGCCGCAAAGGAACCACCAGCGAGACCATCCAAGTAGCAATTGCTTTATTCACGGATCCGGATCCGGGCCTCCACGTAACAGATAGACAGGTGAAAAGGTGAAGGCCCAGACTCCCCGCGATGCAACTGTTTTATATCTTTAGGCTGAGGCGGGACAAGCTAGGGTTTTGGAAAAAATGTTATTGGACAGTTTGAATCGCGCAAGAAGCCATCAATTGTGATATTTTGTGGTTTTGCAAGATCCTGTTTTTCTGCCCCCAGTTCCTATTCATGTGGTAGTAAACAATCACCTGGTGACAGCCCCCAGACTTTCCGGCGACAGTGATCAAACAATGTAGTAACCTGTGATAGAGTGCTGTATAGAGTGCTGACTGTGGGAACTTTCCGGCCCTGGTTATTCGTTAACCTGCTACCCCCACTTTGGGACTTTCCAGCCCTCAGACCTTTCGGCCTTCATTCCCTACTAGTCTTACTGGGGAATCAAATCCTTGATTCATCTCCTGACTCATCTTCATTAGGTATTCTCTCTTGGTAGTGAGAGCGCAGGAAGAGCAAGCAGAGGTCCTGGGTCCGGTCAGTCACCATCCGCCTCAAGGTGGAGACAATACATGGTAAGAGCATGAGGCCGAGGAATATCAGAAACAGTGGTCCCGCTATAGCGCTGATAAGGGTAGTTAGCCAAGGGGACCACTGAAACAGGGATTCGTACCAATTTCCCTGTCCCTGCCGGGCCTCTTCTCTGTCTCTTAATCTTTTTCTCAGCTGACTCAGGCTATCCTTTATAACCCCAGAATGGTTAACATAAAAGCAGCAGCTCTCCCCTAGTGCCAGGCACAGCCCTCCTTGTTTGAGAAACAATAAGTCTAACCCTCGTCGGTTCTGTAGAACAACTTCAGCTAGGGAGGAGAGGGAGGCTTCTAACTGGGTGACGGTGGATTCCAAGGTCTTTAGATCCGTATCGATCTGGGCACTCAACCCTCGCAGATCCATATCTCCTTTTATGAGTGCTGAAGCCCCCACCGCTGTTGATCCTGCTATCCCAATTCCCAGAAGTAACGGGACTAGTACTGGGGCGGCTCTCCGCTGTCTGAGTAGCCCAAAGTGCTCACGTCCGCCTTCCCCAGAATAATAGTACACTTGGGGCAGTATATGGACTAATACACATAGGCCCTCCGTGACCACTGCAGTGTGAACGCATGGGGTTATTCCAGTGGTGCAGGCCCACCACGTTCCTTCNTCTTACTTCACTTAGTGTGGTGGTCTCTGCTTCCTTCCTTGTTGCTGGACATGGTGTGATGTCACCCTCTTTATGGCTGAGCGATACTGCTCTGTGTGTGTGTCTACCCCATCTTGTTTACCCATTCGTCTTTCTTTGCCCACTTAGGTTTCATCCATGTCTTGGTTATTGTACATAATGCTGCCATGAACATCAGGGTGCACCTGTCTTTTAAAATTATGGTTTTCTCTGGATCTGCGCCAGGAATGGGATTGCTGGGTCCTATTGTACTTTTCTGTTCAGTTTCTAATGAACCTTTGTCCTGTTCTCCTTCGTGGATTTAATGACTTTCATTCCCACCAACAGGGGGGAGGGTCCTTTTACCTCTACTCCTCTCCAGCATTTATTGTTGTAGATTTTGTATGCTGACCATTCTGACGTGTGTGGGTGATGCCACGCTGTACTTCTGATTCGCAGTTCCCTAATTCCTAGAGATGTTGAGCATCTTTGCGTGTACTTTTCTGTGGAGGAAGGTACATTTAAATATTGTGCTCCTATCTGACTGGGTCGTTTCTTTGATACCGAGGTGTGCATAAGCTGTTCGTGTGTTCTGGAGAGAAATTCCTCATGGTGTCTTTGTTTGCACATGTTAGTTCCGTTATGAGGTTTGTCTTTCTGTGGTGCTTATGGTCTTCTCTGCTGCGCCGGTGCTTTTAAGGGGAGTCAGGTCCCATTTATTTATTTTTGCTTTATTTTTCATGATTCTAAGAGGTGGGTCAAAGAAAAACTTGCTGCATTTTATGTCAAAGTGTGTTCTGCTTTTTCCCTTAAGCGTTTCATATTGTTTGTCTACTTATTTAGATCTTTAGTCTATTTGGAGTGTGTTTCTGTGTATGCTGTTAGGGAGTATGCTAATTTCATTCTCATGACCGTTTCTTTAAAAACCTGCACACTGTTCATAGTGGCTGCTACTAGTTTCACTAACAGTGTGGGAGGGTTCCCTTTTTCCCACACTTTCTCCAGAATTTATTGTTTGTCAACTTTTGGACAATGGTCACTGTAAACTATGTGAGGTATCATCTCTAATGTTTAGCGATGTTGACATCTTTTCGCGTGGTTCTTTTAAAGGGTAAGAGTTAAACTTACCTCTTGCAATTGGCCACTTGAACTCCTGCCTTGTTTTGATTTTTTTTTTTCAGTGACACCTCGGACATTTCTTGAAGGCAGGTATTTTTTGCTTACAGCCCCTTGATCCTTGTGCATATTAAACACCCAGCAGCCCTGCTTTTCATGGTGGTGTTAAATTAAAAGGCCAGAAGAGAGCAGTGCTTCTTCACGTCCCAGTCTTCTTTCTTTTTTCCTCCTGTAATTCCCTTGTTATTTTTTGTTGAAATATTGTTGATTTCTGATATGTTTGTTTCAGCTGTACAGATCCATGATTCAGTTATGTATAGATGTGTGTTTATTCTCTTTGGGTTCATTTTCATGTATAGTGATTACAATGTGTTCATCAACTTTCCTTGGAGAAGGAAATGGCAACCCACTCCAGTGTTCTTGCCTGGAGAATCCCACAGACGGGGTAGCCTGGTGGGCTGCTGTCTATGGGGTTGCACAGAGTCGTACATGACTGAATTGACTTAGCAGCAGCAGCAGCGTCAACTTTCCTATGCCATTCGGTAGTTACTTTTTGATCCTCTATTTGATATATGTGTATATGTCAATTCCAGACTCTTAATTTCTCCCACTTGTTTCTGAAGGCTGGGGGCTCTGCAAAGGGCAACAGGCACTCCAGGTTCATTGTGGAGGCACCCTGCCTGCCACACGCTCCCAGCTCTCAGCCCCAGGACACTGCAGCCTGCCTGCAAAAGCCAGTCAGGCTCCAGGGATGTGACATCAGCCCAGGTCACTGTGGCCTGAGGGGAATAGAACCAGCATTTCTTTTTCTATATTTTTCTCTTTTTTTACCCTACAATTTGAACAGGAGTGAATTACAATCTTGGAAGTTGTTGCTTTCCCCCCCCCACCCAGTCTACTGCATCTTGATTTTCTTGGTGACCAGTTTCTTTTCTAAATTGGTGAGGCTGTGCCTCTTTGGGAAAGAACTTCATTTGTAACCATCTTTAGACTACACCCAGGGGTGCTATCACATGGTACTTGTCTCGCCCTGTCTCCCTCATTCACTTGGAGTGATCACCTCTAGTTTATTTCCTGTGGCTGGACTTGGCGTTATTTCCTACCTCTTTATCTTTGAGAACTATTGCATGGTGTACGTGTGCCCTATGCTCTGTTTCCATTCATCTGTAATTTCTACATTTAGCTTGCTTCCCAGACTTGACTATTGTACCTCGTTGGGCTGAGATTGCAGGGCTTCCCATGTCTTTTAAATATTTATTTTCTCTGGGTTTATGCTCAGGTGTGGGACTGCTGGGTCCTAAGGTACTTGCATTGCAGTGAAAAAGGAAAAAAGAGGAATTTGTTGCAGTAAAAAGAAACGAAGATAGAAACGAGTTTTTCTCTTTCCCCTTCCTGAGAACAAAGACAATAAAGAGAACAGTGGGCAGACCTGAATGCTCCTAGTTTTTTTGTTTGTTTGTTTGTTTTTCCAGCGATTCCTAGCTTTGCATGTCTGTAACTAACTTTGCTTCCCTGCCCCTTAACACTGCAACTGTTGAAAGTCTCCTCTATACTGGGTGCTATGAAATCATACTAAGGATAATCAGTCTAATAACAGTGGAAAACTAGGCTGGTGCCTTTGGGACAATGCCAGTATATAGCTTCCCTAAAAAGTAAGGATTGGTATGGAACAAACTAAGTCAGATGACTTAGGTATATGCTGGGCTACACATAACGGAAGTTCTTGACTTTAGTTCTTACTGATGACCTTATTATTATTGCTAGCTATATTGTTTTCTATATTGCCTGTTTTGAAAGTGTTGTCCCAAGCCTGTTATACAAAATGAAGTAAGTCAGAAGGAGAAACACTGATGCAGTATATTAATGCATATATGTGGAATTTAGAAAGATGGTAATGATGACCCTATATGCAAGGCAGCAAGAGAGATACAGATGTAAAAACAGACTTTTGGGCTCTGTGGTAGAAGGCGAGGGTGGGATAATTTGAGGGAATAGAATTGAAACATGTATATTACCATATGTGAAATAGATGACTGATGCAAGTTCAACGCGTGACGCAGGGCACTCAAAGCCNCAGGTTTGAGGCCCAGGATAGGCTTCTTTTCTGGCTCCATCCTGCTAAGGGCCAGATGCTGGGCACAGGGATAGCACTGGGCTGGGGTGTCCCTGTACATCTGTGTGAGCACCCATCCCCATGAAAAGTGGAAAGGCAGAGCCTTCAGTGTTCAAAGCTGGCCTGCTCACTGGAGGCCCCTGGGAACCCAGCCCCAGTACCTTTGATGCGGCCGGTAATAAAGAGGAAGCCCTGGTTGTCCATGCGACCCAGGTCCCCAGAGTGGAGCCAGCCCTCCTCGTCAATGGCCTCCATGGTTGCATCCGCTTGCTCCAGGTAACCCATGAAGACATGCCGGCCCCAGAGGCAGATTTCCCCCACGCCATCCTTGCTCGGCTGGTACAGCATGTTCTTACACCCTGTCACAACTTTGCCAGAACTGCCAGGGGATAGAAGGGAGGAAGACTGAGGCTCAGGCAGGGGCCGAGGTCACCTGGTTCCTGACCACCAGCTCAGTTGGCCTGGGCCGGAGCCACCGCTGCATCCTCCCCAGGACCCAGTGGGTGCATGTGACTGTTGGCCAAGTGGAGAGAGGGCTGGTCCCACCAAGGGAGTCAAATTCCCAAAAACCTGGTGAACTGGGCTTCCCTGGTGGCTCAGTGGTAAAGAATCTGCCTGCAATGCAGGAGACAGCGAGTTTGATCCCTGGGTCAGGAAGATCCCTGGAGAAGGAAATGGCAACCCACTCCAGTATTTCTGCCTGGGAAATCCCATGGACAGAGGAGCCTGATGGGCTATAGTCCATGGGGTCACAAAGAGTCAGACACAACTGAGTGACACTTTCACTGGTGAACTGGGAAACCCAGTGGAGTTGTAGGTTGGTTTTATCTCCACGTACATGGCAGAAAGACTTCCCAGCTTAAAAACAACAATGAGATTCCCCAATGGCCAAGTGGTTGGGACTCCATGTTTTCCCTGCTGAGGGTCTGGGTTCCATCCCTGATCGGGGAACTAAGATCCTGCAAGTCACATGGAGTGGCAAAAAAAAAAACAACCACACACAACCCCAGCAACAAAACCCTCTCTAGAAAACAGGAATGTTGCCCTGAATGCAGTGACCAGGACAGCTGATTTTAGGTTAAATGACCAGCCAAAGTCTCTTTATAGTTACTTCCACAGGACAGAGCACTAGTGAAATCTGGATTTTCATGAAATTCCTTTCGCTAGTGATACCACTTGGGAGGGTAGTCTTAGGATGCAGAGAAGGAAGTANGTGACCAGGACAGCTAATTTTAGGTTAAATGACCAGCCAAAGTCTCTTTATAGTTACTTCCACAGGACAGAGCACTAGTGAAATCTGGATTTTCATGAAATTCCTTTCGCTAGTGATACCACTTGGGAGGGTAGTCTTAGGATGCAGAGAAGGAAGTATTTTCTTTCTGCCTGGCTGAGATCTCTTCTATTGGCAGTTAGAAGGGTCGGTGGTTTTAGGGTGAAGTGTAGAAACTCCCTTAGTCAGAAAG
>SJYV01041166.1:0-16589 GCA_006410875.1 Neotragus pygmaeus | reverse complement strand
TTTTTTTTTCATATAAATGCAAATGCTAAGTAGTGCTCAGAGATATGTTAACATTGTCCAGTCTCTGTTCTGCCTTTCTCCATACATGCGACCCTCTGAGTAATCAAGTTAGCTGGTTTTCTTATATGGCTTATATCTTCTCTCATAAAGAATCATAGTTTTCCAGGTTCTTTTAAAAATTTATTTTGAAATATTCTGTGTAAAGGCTAATAGGCTAAGAAATTTAAAAAAAAATTATAAAGTTAGTGCTCCCTTATGTACCCTGCTGCTGCTTCTGCTAAGTCACTTCAGTCGTGTCTGACTCTGTGCGACCCCATAGACGGCAGCCCACCAGGCTCCCGCATCCCTGGGATTCTCCAGGCAAGAACACTGGAGTGGGTTGACCTTTCCTTCTCCAATGCATGAAAGTGAAAAGTGAAAGCAAATTCACTCAGTCGCGTCCGAGTCTTCGTGACCCCATGGACTGCAGCCCACCAGGCTCCTCCATCCAGGGGATTTTCCAGGCAAGAGTACTGGAGTGGGGTGCCATTGCTATGTACCCTGAACATACTCCTTTTCCTTACTTTCAAGATAACTACTTTTCTGAATTTGAGATTTATGATTTCCATAAATGATAAATTATTTCTTTATATTTTTGTTACATCCACATAGTTCCTTGATATCATGGTTTTAAAACATGCGCTTTAATTTTATAGAAGCTGTTTAATAACAGTCATAAGCTTTTAAAACTTGCTGTTTTTTCACTCAATATTATCTTTACAAGGTTAATGTATGTCAATATAAGTGACAAAAACAGTCTAGTTATGCAATTTTTTAAAAAAAATCCATTTTGGTGAGGAGGGATCACATGAACTCTATTTTGCAGCCACCTTCATAGATAGGTGGGGCCATATGGTTGAGTTTTAGGTAATGGAATGTGAATAAAAGTGATACTATATTTCTGGTCAGTTCATTTTAAATAATAAGGGCTCTCTCTGACGTTTTTCCATTTCTGCTTGCCGGATGAGAATGATGACAATGTCTTAGAGGATAATGGGACCACAAGGTGGGAAATGCTTAGTTCCTGAACTACCACTTGGAGAACAGCCAACAGCTGAGGAGAAATGCATGTGAATGAAGAATTCTTTAGTGTATTTGAGCTGTTATACAAAGCATGTAATACTCCTCTGACTAATATGACACTAATATGATACAGTCACAACTGTAGCTCATTCATTTTGTTGCTCTATTTCAAGTATAAGTAAACTAAAATTATTTATTTCTTTTTCACTTAAAACACATTTTAAAAAATTATTCTTATGAACAATGCTGCAATAAATAATGTGTACATCATTATCATTGATGCTTTATTGATTGTGGAGTGAAGGATAAGGAGGGGAATTGATTAATAACCTGTCATTCACCAGTCATTTATCTTTGCATATCACCTAATATTCTCATCAATTCTAGAAGGTAATCAGGAGACCATTAAAAATTTATCCCAAGAAAAAAATGGAAAGTAATCCAAGTTAAGTCTGTGACTATATATGGAATTGTAGGCAGAGCAAATAATACATGTATGGATATGTGGGTTTGATCTCGAGCCGCCTTGACCTGCAGTGGCTTGGAGGAAATTGAGGTTGAACCATGGCAGTGAGATGGCTGAATCGTAGCCACTAGACTAGCGCTCAGTGACAAGACAAGACCCTGGCCCTCCAGCTTTGCAGAAAATAATTCCCACGAAGATGGAAAGCTGTGAAACAAGCCAAGTGTTTGCTAGGAGGAAAAAGGACAGTACGCACGTATGGATCGACATATGTGTGGACACACACATGGGTTGACTCAGTCATGTGCTTGTGGTAGTTTCAATCACTTATATGAAGCACTTCTTCTGAGTTTTCTCTGGCCCATTATTTTGATTTGCCTGGTTCTGAGTCCTTATTTGGCATATCTAAGGCTATGGTTTTTCCTGTAGTCATATATGGACGTGAGAGTTGGACAGTGAAGAAGGCTGAGTGCCGAAGAATTGATGCTTTTGAACTGTAGTGTTGGAGAAGACTCTTGAGAGTCNCCCCCCCTGCCAATGCGAGAGACATAAGACCTTCGGTCGGGAAGATCCCCTGGAGGAGAGCACGGCAACCCACTCCAGTATCCTTGCCTGGAGAATCTCATGGACAGAGGAACCTGGAAGGCTGAAGTCCATAGTGTCACACAGAGTCAGACACGACTGAAGCAACTTAGCACACACGTGGTAATTCTATTCTAATTCACGGGGTTGTAAGGAAGTTCAAATAAGACAACTTGATACCCCGCTTGGTTCTAAGGATGCTGGGCAAACAGGAGCTGCCATGGCGGTCACCTTGTTGCTGCTGGAATAACCCTGCCTTCCCTTCTTCCATCCATACTTGCCCTCCTCCTTGCCCTTGGCTCCATCCCGAACCCAATTCCTAAATCTCATAAGGCTTTGCCTGCTCCATCTTCCTGTCATGCTTGTATCAAAAGTCACCCAGCAGAGAAATGAAAGCAGGAAAGAGGCATTCTATTGCTGAAGTTGTTAATTTTACTGTATATATATACATATATATATGTAAGTCATTCAGTCATGTCCGACTCTTTGTGACCCCATAGATTGTGGCCCACCAGACTCCTCTGTCTGTGGGATTTTCCAGGCAAGAAATACTGGAGTGTGTTGCCATTCCCTTCTCCGGGGGATCTTCCCAACCCAGGGATCAAACCTGGGTCTCCTGCATTGCAAGCGATCCTTTATATCAAAAGTCACCCATTAGACATATGAAAGCAGGAAAGAGGCACTTTATTTTTGAAGTTGTTAATTTTACTGTAGATTTCCAAAAAAGGTTCACCCGTCTGTTAAAAAAAGAAGACAGACAAAATAAAAGATCTAAAAAGTAACGATTTAAGTGCCAACCAAAAGGAAATGAAAGTGGATTTGTCTTGGTTACCAAGTACAAATTAGAGGGTGATGCTATACAACCCCAAATCTGCCTTTTTGTAAAGACAGAGAATATGATCTTTTTAAAAATACAGTGAGCATTCAGTTTGCCCCTCAACAAACTCTCTTCTGCATAAACAGATGCAGCTCAGTGACTTTCAGTTGAAAACTGTAGCCCCTCTTCTCCCAGGGTCTCTCCCATCTTAGACCACACACCCATATACACAGATTTTTCATGGTTCATTGGACTTGCATTTCTCTCCTGGTTTTACTCTGATTAACTGCAGATGTAGTTTGTACAGGCAAGGTTTCCACAGGATCATGCAGTGCAATCCTTCCCTTGCTTCTCTTCCGAGGCTGACTTTCACCAGATAGCCAGCCTGCTCACATTCTGAAAGGTACCCACCAAGGAAGACGTGTGAAGACCCACACGCCTCAAGAGGACAAATCTTTGCAAGAGATTAAAAACACTCACTCAGCCTTCTTTCCTGAGGTCTGAATCCCAAAGCACTTTCCAACTCACAGTTCAATCAGAAGCAAACAATGAATCCCTTTCATTTTGAATTTGTAAAAGTTGCAACTTAAGCAATTTTTGCACTTGCCATGCAAACCCAGACAGAAACAGAGTCAGGCTTCCAGGTAAATAGCTCCAGGGTCGACATGCCCTCACCACTCGGAAGCCCTTCACATTTTCTGAGTGTAACTTTGCCCCGTCCCACCCCCAGGTTTCCCTCCCAGAGTGGAAGCCCCACTCACCTCGCTCATGATGCTGTAACAACGGGCAGCTCCGTATCCCCACTGGCCACACGGAGAGCACTGCTCAGGGGTCGCTGCTCCCCGTTCTGGCTTTTCTCTTAAAAAGGGCTGCCCGGTGGCATCATGCTTCCTCTGAGCCAATGAGATTCATTCACCTGTCTGAACGCCTGGCAGATATCTGAGAGCTCCCAGGGCCACCTAGTGGAGCAAAGGAGAAAAGCAGGCTGGGTTAGGGCTCCAAGCCCCGCCAGGGAGGGAAAGGACGGACAGATGACATAAGTAGGAAGCACAGAGATCATCACAGATTTGTCACTCTTCATAATTCCAAGGGGTAAGGGGTTGAGATACGTGGAAAATGCACTCTCAATGTCAGCGAGCAGAAGGTTGTTGTTGGAAGGAGGAGCAGTTCTTAAAATCCTAATGCTAGCCTTCCAGCAACCCCCTGGTTTACTTGGGAAGCGCCTGCCCTTCATAGCACAATCTCAGTTTTCAGAGTTGAACATTTTCTGCTCCTCCTTCTCCAACCCCAAATCTGCCAGGCTGCCTGCGCCCCAGGTACTCATCTCCAGCGGGAGGAAGTGAGCAGTTGGGGTCATGGACTTGGAGAGTCACACTGTGCCTCCTCAGAGGAGAGCATCCCCCCTCTCCCCACCNATCATCTGAAATCCACAACCACCTGAGAGTTATTAAAACCAGAAGCCACGTGGAATTCATCTAACTAAAGAAAAGCTTGAGGAGAAGGGAGGGGAGATCCAGTCCTCTACCCAGAAAGGAGCTTCTGTTCAACTTTATTAAATGTTTTAAGTAGATTTAAGTTTGAGTCAAAGGACCAATTCCCACTCTCCAATGAGAACACTCCCAAGAAAGTGGGAGATGAGCCAGGGAGCTGGTCACCCAGAGGACGGGGCTGCACGTGACCTGAGCAGGGAACCCGTGTTGGAGGAAGAAAGGTAGCGGGGGCGGGGGGCTGGATTGAGGTGGGTGGCAGCAAAGGGAGGTCAAGGTGTGAGACAGTGTAGGAGTTTATCAACATTAAAGGAAAGAGGCAGAGTTCTTGGAAGAGCCCGGCCAGGCATCTGAGAGATGCTGGGGGGCAGGGCCGTGGTTGCAGAACTGCCCTAATTACAGGTTCAGCAGAAATGAGGTTGTGATCCTAATGATGGGTGAGCTCTGGGATACTTGCTGTCTCCCTGAGGACCAACAGTTAAGTGAGCACTGCCAAGCTGAGGCATTCTAGAAAGCTCCAGATGCTGAGCAAGGAGACTCTGCTGAAGATGGGGGTGACAGCCAGAGGGGAGAATCAGCAGGAAGTTCCCCACTCCTGAAGAGTCCCCTTTAGCCAACCTGATCGAACAAAGGGAGGCCCCTGGGCTGCACAGGTTTCCAAGCCCTTCTACATGGACCTATTACGTTGTATAAAAAACCCCACTCCACACAGTTGTTCGTGCTACTTGCAAGCAAGGTGAGCTGGTGCAAACAGAGAAGCTTCTAGAATCTCCGTTGAGTCTGCAGAAAGCCCCTCAAGTGAACATTCAGGACCAGGAGGCCCAGCTTCCTGGCCTCGCCCCCCACCCTCACCCCCTCCCTCCACCTCTTTCTCCTCTGGCACCCATCTTTCACATGGACCAGGAAATTCCATGTACCCTTTGGACATCAAGACCCACCCAAGTCCTGACTCTACCCTTCACAAGCTGGTGGCTTTGAGCCAACTGACCTTGACCTGTGCCTCAGTTTCCTCATCCATCAGTTGGGAATCATAACAGCACCCTCTTATTCCCAGATGGCGTTAGTGGTGAAGGACCCCCCCTGCCAATGCGAGAGACATAAGACCTTCGGTCGGGAAGATCCCCTGGAGGAGAGCACGGCAACCCACTCCAGTATCCTTGCCTGGAGAATCTCATGGACAGAGGAACCTGGAAGGCTGAAGTCCATAGTGTCACACAGAGTCAGACACGACTGAAGCAACTTAGCACACACGTGGTAATTCTATTCTAATTCACGGGGTTGTAAGGAAGTTCAAATAAGACAACTTGATACCCCGCTTGGTTCTAAGGATGCTGGGCAAACAGGAGCTGCCATGGCGGTCACCTTGTTGCTGCTGGAATAACCCTGCCTTCCCTTCTTCCATCCATACTTGCCCTCCTCCTTGCCCTTGGCTCCATCCCGAACCCAATTCCTAAATCTCATAAGGCTTTGCCTGCTCCATCTTCCTGTCATGCTTGTATCAAAAGTCACCCAGCAGAGAAATGAAAGCAGGAAAGAGGCATTCTATTGCTGAAGTTGTTAATTTTACTGTATATATATACATATATATATGTAAGTCATTCAGTCATGTCCGACTCTTTGTGACCCCATAGATTGTGGCCCACCAGACTCCTCTGTCTGTGGGATTTTCCAGGCAAGAAATACTGGAGTGTGTTGCCATTCCCTTCTCCGGGGGATCTTCCCAACCCAGGGATCAAACCTGGGTCTCCTGCATTGCAAGCGATCCTTTATATCAAAAGTCACCCATTAGACATATGAAAGCAGGAAAGAGGCACTTTATTTTTGAAGTTGTTAATTTTACTGTAGATTTCCAAAAAAGGTTCACCCGTCTGTTAAAAAAAGAAGACAGACAAAATAAAAGATCTAAAAAGTAACGATTTAAGTGCCAACCAAAAGGAAATGAAAGTGGATTTGTCTTGGTTACCAAGTACAAATTAGAGGGTGATGCTATACAACCCCAAATCTGCCTTTTTGTAAAGACAGAGAATATGATCTTTTTAAAAATACAGTGAGCATTCAGTTTGCCCCTCAACAAACTCTCTTCTGCATAAACAGATGCAGCTCAGTGACTTTCAGTTGAAAACTGTAGCCCCTCTTCTCCCAGGGTCTCTCCCATCTTAGACCACACACCCATATACACAGATTTTTCATGGTTCATTGGACTTGCATTTCTCTCCTGGTTTTACTCTGATTAACTGCAGATGTAGTTTGTACAGGCAAGGTTTCCACAGGATCATGCAGTGCAATCCTTCCCTTGCTTCTCTTCCGAGGCTGACTTTCACCAGATAGCCAGCCTGCTCACATTCTGAAAGGTACCCACCAAGGAAGACGTGTGAAGACCCACACGCCTCAAGAGGACAAATCTTTGCAAGAGATTAAAAACACTCACTCAGCCTTCTTTCCTGAGGTCTGAATCCCAAAGCACTTTCCAACTCACAGTTCAATCAGAAGCAAACAATGAATCCCTTTCATTTTGAATTTGTAAAAGTTGCAACTTAAGCAATTTTTGCACTTGCCATGCAAACCCAGACAGAAACAGAGTCAGGCTTCCAGGTAAATAGCTCCAGGGTCGACATGCCCTCACCACTCGGAAGCCCTTCACATTTTCTGAGTGTAACTTTGCCCCGTCCCACCCCCAGGTTTCCCTCCCAGAGTGGAAGCCCCACTCACCTCGCTCATGATGCTGTAACAACGGGCAGCTCCGTATCCCCACTGGCCACACGGAGAGCACTGCTCAGGGGTCGCTGCTCCCCGTTCTGGCTTTTCTCTTAAAAAGGGCTGCCCGGTGGCATCATGCTTCCTCTGAGCCAATGAGATTCATTCACCTGTCTGAACGCCTGGCAGATATCTGAGAGCTCCCAGGGCCACCTAGTGGAGCAAAGGAGAAAAGCAGGCTGGGTTAGGGCTCCAAGCCCCGCCAGGGAGGGAAAGGACGGACAGATGACATAAGTAGGAAGCACAGAGATCATCACAGATTTGTCACTCTTCATAATTCCAAGGGGTAAGGGGTTGAGATACGTGGAAAATGCACTCTCAATGTCAGCGAGCAGAAGGTTGTTGTTGGAAGGAGGAGCAGTTCTTAAAATCCTAATGCTAGCCTTCCAGCAACCCCCTGGTTTACTTGGGAAGCGCCTGCCCTTCATAGCACAATCTCAGTTTTCAGAGTTGAACATTTTCTGCTCCTCCTTCTCCAACCCCAAATCTGCCAGGCTGCCTGCGCCCCAGGTACTCATCTCCAGCGGGAGGAAGTGAGCAGTTGGGGTCATGGACTTGGAGAGTCACACTGTGCCTCCTCAGAGGAGAGCATCCCCCCTCTCCCCACCTATTCCTATGTGTGTGATAGCCTCACTAGTGCTGGAGAAGACTTGGCTTTGACCCTGGAATCTTCCCATCCAACCTGGCAGTGAAGATCCTTTTGCCCAGGTCTTGACTGCTAAGCTGAGTCTCCAATACTTTGGCCACCTGACTTTGGCCACCTGATGTGAAGAACTGACTCTTTGGAAAAGACCCTGATGATGGGAAAAATTGAAGGCAGGAGAAGAAGGGGACAATAGAGGATGAGATGATTGGATGGCATCATCGACTCAATGGACATGAGTTTGCACAAACTCCGGGAGTTGATGATGGACAGGAAAGCCTGGTGTGCTGCAGGCCATGGGGTTGCAAATAGTCAGACACGACTGAGCAACTGAGCTGAACTGGACTGCTAAGACCCTGAGCAGCATCTGCGTAGGCCCTTGATTTCTGACAAGGAAGGTGTTACAGAAGGGAATTCAGCCAATCTTCAGACCTGAGATACATGTGGCTGCCTGTCTCCTTGGTCCATCACTAGTCAGGACACCTGCCTGCAACTTGCTGGCTTCAGCTGGGTCCAGATTCAAGTAGGAGCCTCAGCATGCTAACAAGAATGCCTTCTCATGGCAAATACTTCAAAGAATAAGAGTATCACCTCATATGTAAAGGACTCACCGGAGATGCAAGCATATCCAAGTGATGGCTTCCAAACAGCTGGTGTAGACAAATAAATGAGGACCTGGGTACCACAGTATGATCCTCAGATGCTCCATGGGCTTCACCTGTCACCTGGGGCACAGACACTCTATCCACAGTCGCTCGTGGAATTGATGTTAATCAGAGCCCTGTCTCTGACTCTTCTCCATTTCCATCCAGCCATCACCCCAGTGGCCTCTCCCTCCAACATCCTCCTCCACAGCTCCTCCCTCTCTCACCTGACACCCCAGAGGGCTTTCATGCCACCTCTATGCCTTCCTTCTCCAGGCTTTCTGTTCCCAGCAGGCACCCCCTCCTCTCCACCCCAACAATCATGTGAACCCTAATCATCTCCAAGTTCTTTCCTGATCATCCTTACTCACTGCATGGGGATGACCACATGACTGCTTGGGGGTGAGGTCCCATCAGCTCTGCCTCACAGCCACCCTGAACTGAAGATACCCTAGGGGGACCTGAGAATAGTTGGGTGACCTACTGTTTGAATCCCCACCAGCTGGATCCACAGAAGCTACTTTCTGAGTTTGGAGAAGGAAGTAAGAAGTGGTGACTGCAGGGCAGGTGCAAGATTTAAGGAGGCTCTTAGGTTCCTGCAAACGCCAGAGCTGCACTTGCTCAAACCTGAAGGCTGGTGCCTCCTTAAATTGTGTGCCCACTTTGGTCCTGGCCCTGCTGGCAGCTCCTCAGTTTCCAAGGGGAGGGTTGATGAGCTTTATATCAAAGAATAAAAGTGAGGTAAAAGGAGAGAACAGAACCCCTCGGGGCACCATCTAAGAAGAGGCTTCTACATGGTTTTTGCAGAGTGTTGGACCCAGAGATCAAATTGCCAACATCCGCTGGATCGTCGAAAAAGCAAGAAAGTTCCAGAAAACATCTATTTATGCTTTATTGTCTATGCCAAAGCCTTTGACTGTGTGGATCACAATAAACTGTGGAAAATTCTGAAAGAGATGGGAATATCAGACCACCTGACCTGCCTCTTGAGAAATCTATATGTAGGTCAGGAAGCAACAGTTAGAACTGGACATGGAACAACAGACTGTTTCATCAAGGCTGTATATTGTCACCCTGCTTATTTAACTTCTATGCAGAGTTCATCATGAGAAATGCTGGGCTGGAAGAAGCACAAACTGGAATCAAGATTGCCGAGAGAAATATCAGTAACCTCAGATATGCAGATGACACCACCTTTATGGCAGAAAGTGAGGAACAACTAAAGAGCCTCTTGATGAAAGTGAAAGAGGAGAGTGACAAAGTTGGTGTAGCACTCAACATTCAGAAAATTAAGATCATGGCATCTGGTCCCATCATGTCATGGCAAATAGATGGGGAAACAGTGGAAACAGTGACTGACTTTATTTTAGGGGGCTCCAAAATCATTATAGATGGTGACTGCAGCCATGAAATTAAAATATGCTTATTTCTTGGAAGAAAAGTTATGACCAACCTAGACAGCATATTAAAAAGCAGAGACATTACTTTGCCAACAAAGGTCTGCCTAGTCAAGGCTATGGTTTTTCGAGTGGTCATGTATGGATGTGAGAGTTAGACTATAAAGAAACCTGAGCACAGAAGAATTGATACTTTTGACCTTTGGTGTTGGAGAAGACTCAAGAGTCCCTTGGACTGCAAAGAGATCCAACCAGTCCATCCTAAAGGAGATCACTCCTGGGTGTTCATTGGAAGGACTGATGTTGAAGCTGAAGCTCCAATACTTTGGCCACCTGATGAGGAGAGCTGACTCATTTGAAAAGACCCTGATGCTGGGAAAGATTGAGGGCAGGAGGAGAAGGGGACGATGACAGAGGATGAGAGGGTTGGACGACATCACCGACTCAATGGACATGGGTTTGGGTAAATTCCGGGAGTTGGTGATGGACAGGGAGGCCTAGTGTGCTGCGGTTCATGGAGTCGCAAAGAATTGAACACGACTGAGTGACTGAACTGATGGAGCCAGAATGCACATTTTAAGATGAAAACAGAACAGATAAATACAATGAGCAGTGTGAGCGCTGGATGGAAGCTTCAGAACCATCAAGCACAGGCTGCCCAAGGAGGCTGACACAGCAGCACTGGGTCTGAGCCCTTGTCTGAGCCTTGTGAACACCAGTGAGCAGGACCACGACGAAGAAAGAATCGGGAGTCTCTCCATGGCTTGTGACCCCACCTTCTTCATGTATAGCCACTTTACGAGGGAACTGTATCTGTAGAAAGTCCCCTTTCAGTGGGAAAATTGGTACATTCATGATAATTCCTATTTCACAGAGCAAGATAAATGGGTTTAATATATAAATTAAGCATGTACATACATATCCTAACCACATAAAGCATTTGCAAGCTCTCAAACCATCTGCCTGCCAGCCCATCCTGACAGCATACTCCTCAAAATTCTGTCCCCAATTTCACACACGGGAGAACACAGATAGGACGCCCTTAGGACTCCCCAGGGGCTTAGGAAGGGAAGTTGGGAAGAGGAAGGTCAAGGTCAAGAACCAGGTCCACAGCGCCGCCCACTGATGTACTGCAGACCGGGGGAGGGAGGCAGGGTCCGTCCTCCCCTTGTGGGTGGGAATTCTGTGCACCCTAGGCCTGGAGTGGGAGGGGGGCTCTTCCAGTGGTAGCCTTGGCGGGTCCCGTGGTTTGCAGGCTGTGCCCAGGCAGAGGGGACAAGAGAAGGGACACGGAGTGCCAGCCTGTGATCTGCTGCCCTGGCTCTAGCGCAGACACACACATGGAACTGCAAGAGCTTGGGTTTGGAGAAGCAGTGAATACATCGTTGCTGGAGCTTCCAGGAAGATGGGCTAGGATTGGTGGCGCCCAGAGGGTGGGCTGTGGCTTTACTGACTAGAGCCTCCAACTGATTGGGACAAAGCAGGGGATTATGAAGGTTATGAAAGACAGGGTGAATGGTGTTACAGGCTGAACTGTACCCCCCCAGGTGGCGCAGTGGTAAAGAATCCACCTGTCAATGCAGGAGATGTAAGAAATGTGGTTTGGATCCCTGGGTCAGGAAGATCCTCCGGCAGAAGAAATGGCAGCCCACTCCAGTACTCTTGCCTGGAGAGTCCCACGGACAGAGGAGCCTGGCAGGTTACAGTCCATGGGGTCAAAGAGTCAGACATGACTTAGTGACTGAGCACAGACACAAAATTCATATATGAAGGTCCGAACCCCTTGTACTTCTGAATGTGACTATACTTGGAGATAGGGTCTGAAAGAGGTAACTAAGGCAAACGGAGATCATATGGGTGGGCTCAAGTCCAACAGGACTGGTGTCTTATAAGAAGAGGAAATCTGGACCCAGTCCCATTTCAGAGAGGAGGACACAGGGAGAAGATGTCCTCATTTCATGAGAATACAGGGAGAAGATGGCCTTCTACAAGTCAAGGAGAGAGACCTCAGGAGACACAAGCCATGCTCACACCTTGATCTCAGACTTCCAAGTTCCATAACTGAGAGAAAACAACTTTCTATTGGTTAAGCCTCCCACCCTGCAGTACGTTGTTATGGTGACTCAACCAAGTACATGGATGACCTTACAAGCCCTTGGGGAAGACTTTCCAGGAATGGCTAGAAGAACCTTATGGGGAATTTCATTGTGTGGCCATGGCACACAGCTTAACACTCTTCATTTCCCCAGGGCTGGAGAAGGAAGTGGCACCCCACTCCAGGATTCTTGCCTGGAGAATCCAGTGGACCAAGGAGCCTGGTGGGCTATAGTCCATGGGGTCTCAAGAGTGGGACACCACTTGGCAACTACACCACCACTGTTTCCCAGGGCATCTTTAGTAAAATAGCTATGTCTTGTTAATGAGTTGTGAGGTTGTGTCTGTTTTAGAAGATACAAGGCAGATGCTGAATGTGGCCACAGAGGGAAAATTAAGCCATCTGTGAGAAGTCAGTGCCCACGAGTGACACAGGACACATCTGACGGTGCACCCCACACACCTCCATCATGCTCACTGGCCAGCTCCACAGGCACCCCTCTTGGACCACAACTCCCAGCCAGCCACACCTATGCTCTTGGGGCAGTGGCACCCCAATACAACCAGCTATGAGACCAAAGATGGCAAAGGCTCCATGACCCTTGCCTTGGACTCCCCAAGGACAAGGATAATAGATAACAAATGGATGGACTGACCATAAAAAACACTGAGTACTAAAGAACTGATGCTTTCGAATTGTGGTGCTAAGAGAAGACTCTTGAGAGCCCCTTGGACTGCAAGGAGATCAAACCAGTCAATCCTAAAGGATATCAACCCTGAATATTCATTGGAAGGACTGATGTTGAAGCTAAAGCTCCAATGCTTTGACCACCTGATGTGAAAAGCTGACTCATCAGAACAGACCCTGATGCTAGGAAAGATTGAAGGCAGTAGGAGAAGGGGGCAACAGAGGGTGAAATGGTTGGATGGCATCACCAACTCAATGGACATGAGTTTGAGCACCTTCAGGGAGACAGTGAAGGACAGCGAAGCCTGGTATGCCGCAGTCCATGGGGTCACAGTCGGACATGACTGAGTGACTGAACATCAATAATGTGGTTCTGATGAGCAGTCAAGTTTGAGAATTACTGCTTGAAGCAGTGAGAGGACACACACACACACATCACTCACTCCTTCCCAACTTCTCAGGCTCACTCTTACCATCTGCCTCTACTTCTCCTATCCCCTGTTAGGATGTACATAGTCATTGCTGACTCTTACATGTATTAATAACAACCTTATTTAAATAGCTTCAACACATCCCTAGCCAATGACTCTCCTTAGGTCAACCAAACACCATCTTACATGGTAGATGGAGCCAGAAAACAGAAGCTTAGAACTCTAATTCTTGACATGAGCAATCGTTTGCCTTATGACCTTGGCCAAGCCTCCGCATTCCTCAGCGTCTCATTTCCTGCACTAGTAATATAGAAATATTAAAACCTCACATCTGCCAACCTAAGCAAAAATATATACACTAAATATATTGAGCTGGGAGATAAATTTTGAAAGAACTTCAGGAGAATTAGATCTACAGCTTCATATATTAGATCTGGGGGAATTCTTCAGCCTTGCTGAATTAAAATACAGACATATGGTTCTGCAATTTATGAAAAAATATATAATATGGACAGATTATTTTCATTTTCTTGGAAGCATGGGCCTGCCTGAAGGTTCAGAGTTGGGCCAGGCAATCTTTCAAATCTTCCTTTGGGCTTACTTATAGGAAGACTATATATTGATGACCTAAGGCTTTTCATCAGACTTTCATACCCAGTACATCATTGGCATACAGTGGCAGGAGCTATGGGGACTTTAAGAAAATCCATCTCTTTTCATTTCTCCTCCTTTGTTTCTCTGCCTCTTCATGGCTTTTGGTGGCCACCATGTGCAGTCACAGCTCTGTCCTAGTCCCTAACCATGGAAGATTTAAGGACAGACAGAAAATGTTTCACTGATGGAGCGATTCACCAGCCCAGCATCACTGACTGGTTTGCCCCCTTCCTTCTGCCTTTACTGCTCCCCAGCCAGAAGCCAACTATGGTCCCCAACCCAGAGTCTGAGCATCTCCACCTTAATGGGAGGCCCCATGGGCTCCAGTCTTTGATCCCTCACCTTGATTCCTGCAGCCTTCAATTTTATTAACAATCCCTCCTACAGAGTCCACCTGTCTCCAACCTCTAGACACACATGGTCCAGAGCCAGGAGGTTACCTTGGTTGTATCTTAGTCAGTTCAGTCACTCAATCGTGTCCAACTCTTTGTGATCCCATGGACTGTAGCACGCCAGGCTTCCTTGTCCATCACCAACTCCCAGAGTTTGCTCACTCATATCCATTGAGTTGGTGATGCCATCCGACTGTTTCATCCTCTGTCATCCCCTTCTCCTCCTGCCTTCAATCTGGTTGTATTTACAAGTGTGGAAATGTAAACTTATTCAACAAACCTCTCCTGGAAGCATTTCTTTATCATAATGCTTCATTCATGTGTGTGTTGTCTGCAAAAATTTAGTCTCTCCTTGAGTTTTTGTGGTTGTTATTTAGTCCCTAAGTCATGTCCAGTTCTTTTGCAGCCCCACAGACCATAGCCTGCCAGGCTCCTCTGTACATGAGATTTTCCAGGCGAGAATAGTGGTGTGGGTTTCCATTTCCTTCTCCAGGGGATCTTTCCAACCCAGGGGTCAAACCTGGGTCTCCCACATTGCAGGCAGATACTGTCTGAACTATCAGGGAAGCCCATAAGTGGCTATGCTCCAATATAAATTAAAAGTTTAATTAAAAAAGTAAAACAGATAACCAACAAGGACTTACTATAAACAAATACAAATAAATAAATTGCTGGCATGACTAATCTGTTGTAAACCTCCCTGACCTGTATTTTGTTGCCTTTTTAAAAAAAAAAATAGATTAATGGAAATATTCGGTCATGGTCTTCCAGTGTTTTAATGAATGTCACATGGCTGCCATCCTGGCATTGCAGGCTTGTTTTCTCTGTGCTCTCTCTTCTCTCCCACCCACCCTGTGTCTCTCTGTCTCACTTAAAATAATGCGAGTTTACTTATCCAAACTTCCACCCCGCCTGACCCTTAGTGAGGTCACTCTTTCCTTACAAAGGCTGCATGAGAAGGAGAAAAGGGGGATTCTAGAGGAATGGGACAGGTACGCATCGAGTCCATCAGCCACGGTTCCATGGACTTCTGTCATCTCATCTTCTAGTTTCAATCACTGCAATCTCATCTGCAGCCGCTAGTATTCTCAAGGGCTAAGTCACTCCCTGTTTACAGATGAAAAGGTCATCTTATAACCTGCAGTCCCTTTTCGCCCAATTAAATGTGCAAGTCAGCCCCCAGGGTGAAGCCTCCTGGAAGGCTCCCAGAGCCAGTGTGCCACCCCCCAAAGCTCACTCTTTGTTGGAAAGGTCAGCAGGTATTTATGTTCAAAGAGCCCTTTCTCTAAGGCCGACAGTGAATTCGGAATTGTGCTTTGTTCAGCCCTTAATTAGTTCCCCTGTCTTTCCTCCCTCCACAGGTGAGCTCCCCCAATTCACTCTCCAGACACTGTCCTCGAAATTTCAAATTAGTGGTTCTACAGAGCCAGCACACTTGTCTGGTGTTGCAAGCTAAACTGTGCTCCCCAGCTACCTCCTACTCCCACCGCATATTTTGGAGGTGGGGCATTTAATGAGATGATGAAGGCAAAATGAAGTCACATAGATGGACTTGGCCTAGTGTGGCTGGTGTCCTTATAGGAAGAGGAGGTCAGGACACAGACACACCCAGAGGGACAACCGTGCGAGGACACGGCGGGGAGATGGCCATCAACATGCCAAGGAGCGAGGTCCCTGGAGACACTGACCCTGCTGGCACTTTGACCTTGGACTTCCAGCCTCCAGGCTGTGAGAAGATAAATGTCTGTTGCTTAAGCCACCCACTGCATGGTCCTCTATCATGGAAGCCCAGGCAGACTTGGACAATGGCAGAGATTCTTTCTTGGAAGATGCTCCAGTGGCCATCCTCAGACCCCTTCCAGGACTGAAGTCTCACTCCCCAGCTGCTGAGCGTCGATGATGGTGATGAACCCAGCCCTGCCCTCAGTCCCCGGGGAGCCTGCCCTCAGCCCAAGAGAGCTGCCTCACCCAAAGCCACAGTGCTGTTCTAAAGACATGTCCACATCCAACAAAGGCCTGGACCCCTTGCCCAATTTGAGACAGTCCTCCAGGGTCCTCCATCCCGGCTCTGAAACTTCCTGTGAGTCTGCTGGAGTCACAGCCCACATCCTCCACCCCAGTCCTACCCTGGCCTCCACTCTGTGGACCAAAAAAAAAGTGCACAACCTAAAAGCTGAGAATTACATTTTACATGGCAAGCAAAGCTGAGCATCTAAGCCTGGGACACCTCAGATAGCTCTGAGGGCCTGCTCTGAAGACGTAAGGGTGGAACCAGGATATATAGGAGTTTTTACTACAAAGACCAGGTAGTCAGAACATCGAAAGATGACTGCTAATTAAAGATAACATCTCAGATTGATGACTTCAGCACTCTTGTATGTATGGGAAGACGCAAGAGTGTAGGCTCATGGAGATCACTCCTGTGATGCACACCTTAAATATCTGGAGGGCTTCCCAGGTGGCTCAGATGTTAAAAAAAAA